>JAWPHD010024827.1:0-18093 GCA_037043455.1 Cyrtodaria siliqua | reverse complement strand
TAATGTTCCATTATAATATTGTATAATGACCTTCAGGTAGCTTTCACTTTAAAAGCTTTCAAGGATTGTTATAACATTGAACATACAGTTCACACAATGTCATGATGCTATGATGTGTCTCTGCATCAATAGTTTTAAATTTTGCATTTTTTTGCAGAATTATGTACCTTCGTTTTACTAGAATATTTTTCACATTAAAAAATTTAAAAAATTTAAACTAGTATTTTAGACATTTAATTTATTATACTCGATTGTGCCCATTCTCATCGGCTTTATCAAAAAAAAATGGGGGTATTCATCACCTTCAGTGATAGTTCTAGTTTAAATTGATTGCAGCAAAAGATCTTAACATGATGCCTACATTATGAGTCCTGTATAACATGTGTGGTCTTGTTCATGTTTCAGCGTTTGTTTATGAGGTCACATTATTTTTTTGCCTCAATTTTTGTTTATTTTAGTATTCAAATTAGAGAGAGAGTCCTTTCTAAATGCATTCTTTGCTTTATTTCCCTGACTGAGACGCTACCATCCCATATCAGTACTAATTAAAAACTCTTAAATTGGGGATAATTGACAATACACAATGTACTTGACAGTTCAAAGAAACAACTGGATCAACCTTTCATGTTCAAGACTCCAAAATCGGATCAACGAATATTTTTATGGATAAATTCTGGACCATAAATTTGGATAAAGCTATTGCAAATTGAGGATTATACATTGATTTGTTGACTCTAAAATGATTTACACCAGAGCAAACAATGTTGCTGGGAAGCTTTATTATTTGTGAGCAGCCTCCACAGGGACACTGATTTGGTCGGGGTCGGCCAAATGGCAAGCATATGTGTTTTTTATGTAAATGTGGGACCCAAAACAAATTATTATAGCAGTACATATTGATCTTTTATCAAATATGGGCCTAAAAAAACGATAATGACGACAGAATTACATGAAAAGAATAATTTACTGAGAAATATAAATACTGGATAAACATAACCATGGTAATAGAATCTGAACGGATAGATTGAGTTTCTTTAGTGCTTCATTTTAAAGTCTTGTGCAAGGCATTAATCTAAAGAGTGAAGACTTTTAAAAACAAACAAACGTCTCGTGCTTCATGCGCCCGAGCCTTTGATGAAATAAGGATCAATTATAATTCTGTCTGCTAAAAGTCTGTTTGGTAACAATATTGACACATGCTTCAAAATCAAAATTTCTGATAACTTTGTTTGCACTTTCTACTTGTTTTTTGTAATTAAATTAACAAAACAAACAAATTGCAAGATTTCCACAGAGATGAGAAAACGGGAAAAATCCAAAAGAGTAACAATACTGATGAGAGCTTCAGAATCGAAATTTCAGATAGCTTAAAGTTTGCCCTTTCTGCTTTTTATTTTTTTTGAAAGCTAATTAAATTAACCAAACAAACAAATTAAAGATTTCCATAGAGATGAGAAAACCAGAAAACTCCAAAAGAGAGAGGAAATGTTCATTAGAGATTGAAGTCCATGATGCAGAATTTCCCCAAACCTACTCAAGAATAATGATATATGGCCGTAGAAAATTGATATATTGTCAAATTATGGGGCAGTTATGGAGAAATGGCGTTGGATCATTACCGCCCTATCTTGATGGAACGACTTGCTTGAGATACAGCTTTAGTTCTGTGGGTACTGCAGGGCGGTGATTTAGTATTTATTTGCAAAACTAGACTGACTGTTGTCTTGATTGGAATCAACAGTGTTGGTATTAGTCACTCTGGTGGCAGATATTCCAAAGTGGAGCTGATCTTTTCAATGAGTATTTAATAATTGTGCTGTATACTTTTTTATTGCTGAGGTATTAAAAAGGGTTGGGAATTTACATGAACCATTAAATATTGCTGTCACTAGAAGTGTTTCAGTCAAAAAGAAAAGATTTTTTAAGTGAAAAAACCCATCTGCAATAAATAGAAGACTGAAGTAAATGTTTCGACACAACTGCCAGTTCAGTTGGAGATTCTACACAGAGAGATTGAATGAATCAGATATTCAACTGAATTTCGATTGAATTTATATGTAGGTCTGCATAATGTCCTGATTATGATCATCATCATCATCATTGTCATCATCATCATCAACATCATTATCATCATCATTGTCATCATTTTATATCCATTATGGTTAAAAACAAACCTTTAAACTCGATGTCTCTGTTTATTCACTTACGTTTCAAATGCTGTATTTCAGATGGATGATACCAGCAGTTATGCCGAGTCCATCAGCGTCAAGTCAGCCGCTCACATGTTTGGGGGTCAGGCTGTTATTCGTCGTATTCCTACACCGAACAGTAGTCGATGCCATGAATTCAAACAAGTGCCTTCAGTAGATACCGCGGCAAAAAACGAGTTGGAAAAACCGAGGATTAAACCAAAACCTAATCACAAGGTAATAGAAACTAACGTTGATGATGTTTTTGATCGACCGCTTAGCAGCCTGTCAGAAATCAATGGAATAAGTGAATGTGAAACATACGATAATGTGGAAAATGATCACAATATTCCCAGTTATGATCAATTTCTAGATAATTGTGACATTGAAAACATCGAAAATGGTGTAAGTGACGACGACGATGGAGAGGATTGCATAATAAAAGTGCAGAAACCTCTGTCTACAACTATAAAACAGTTAGCAAAGGAGTATGCCTCGATGGATTATACAGTTCTAGGTACGATTTCCCCGTTAAACGACAAGCAAAATGGTGTGAGAGATCATTCAAAGGAAGAAATGTCATTCGTTTTGGGGCGACCGGCATCACCGCTTGTAAACGATTCTGGATTAAAGCGATGTTTGTCCCCTCCTTATTACCCTCGGCCTATGTCGCCGCCAGCTCCGGAAATAACTTCCGCCAAAAGGATAGCCGGATATAGTAGGAGGAGTCAGCTCCCTCCGATACCTCCAGGTGCTAGAGAGCACAAGCAAAGGGAGGTAACCAGTCGTGTCGGAATAATGTGTGAAGGATGTAATAATTGTTTATTGGAATTAAAGCGCCAAGCTCTACGGCTGATGTATCCAGACAACCAACAGGGGGAGCCGGTACTGGTGGTAGGTTTTATTATTGTTTAGTACAGTCTAAAAATAATGTTATTAACCTTTGAAAGCTGCTGTTAATATGAAACGAAAGACTGCCGTTCGTCTAAAAAGCTATGTACATGTTTTTGTCAAGTCCGCTTGCAGAGAGCTTGACCTGGTGATCACTTTTGTGTTCGGTGTAAGTGCATGCATGCTTGTGTCTGGATTAAGACTTTCAAGCATGGGATATTAACCAAACTGCATCAGTATGTTCCTCTTAGCAACCTGACCTGCTGAACAAATATTTTCCTAGCTGTGACCTACTTTTTCTGAAATATAGGTCACTTCCAGTTTAGGGTATAAGTTCTCTGTCTCACCTTCTATTGGTGGGATATTGAATAAACTTCATCTGTATGTTCCTTTTATCGACCTGATAGGTTAAACCAAAATTCGTTATCGCTGTTACCTACCAGGTGTGACCTACTTTCTCAAAGATATATGTCACGGTCTTTATACATTCTGAATCCCAGGTTCGGATGGTGGGATATTGACCCAACTGCATCAGTGTCTCTCATCAACCAGACAGTCGGAGTGCGAAAACAGTTTCTTTTCTGTGACCTCCTTCACCAAAGTAATATAGGTCACGTCCGGTTAACCGTGAGGCTCTGTATCTTACCTTTTATGGGCTATGTTTTCTCACATTGACTTTAATTATAGTTACGACAATTTCTTCGGTGAAACTTTTTTGAATGGGCATTCCATGCTGACCATTGCCATGTTGTTTAATAAATATAACCACCTGCTTCCCACTGGTTCCCACTGGTCTTTAGGGAGTGATAATAACAATATAACTGCCGCTAGTTTCCGTTCTACAAGGACAGTCACTCTGCACAACTAACCTTTTTTTAATAACCACATTTAGTCTTTTTTTTCGAATTAAATGTTACTCTATTTCAAAATTTAGTGAAAGAAACACTCCAATTATGGAAGTGTTTTATTTCATTGTAAATCTTCATTTGAATAATAATTGAATAGGGGATATTTTGTTCTCTTAAAGCATATACGATAAAGTGACAATCAACCTATAGATCAAATCTAACCATTCAACTTTTTTTTATAGACATTTAAACTTGTTATTATTGAAAAAGTGAGAAGTTGGAAATGAATAGAGTGACAATTTAGTGCCTAGATCAAATCTAACCGTTTAGTCATTACAGTAAATGGCTGTTCGTCTCTCATTCTAAATGTACAGGTCTCCACCCCCAGGTGTACCCAGGAAAAACCAATTAGCACCCGTTTCAAATGCACCATATTTTGTGTCAAAAAATGATCATAAATCTTGGCAATTAACTTCAGTTTGTTAAAGGTAACCAGGTATTGTTGATATTTAATGTCCACACCTGGCTGGGCCCGAAACTGATCTCCATTTTTATTGCAGTCATAACCTGACACCGCCATTTGGACATCCTGTCCACTTTCCAATAAAAAACCTGTTTGTCGACCCCTATATCCAAGGTATCCAAGCTGGTCATTAACTCCTTTAACCAAGGTACATGTCAGCCTAAGTAATACAGAGATTGACCACCATTGTCCCCACACAAAAAGCTGGTCATCGACCCCTTTAACCAAGGTACATGTCAGCCTAAGTAACACAGAGATTGGCCACCGTTGTCCCCACACAAAAACCTGGTCATTAACCCCTTCAACCAAGGTACGTGTCAGCCTAAGTAACACAGAGATTGGCCACCATTGTCCCCACACAGAAAGCTGGTCATTGAACCCTTTAACCAAGGTACATGTCAGCTTAAGTAACACAGAGATTGGCCACCATTGTCCCCACACAAAAAACTGGTCATTGACCCCTTTAACCAATGTACATGTCAGCTTAAGTAACACAGAGATTGGCCACCATTGTCCCCACACAGAAAGCTGGTCATTAACTCCTTTAACCAAGGTACATGTCGGCCTAAGTAATACAGAGATTGGCCACCATTGTCCCCTCACAGAAAGCTGGTCATTAACTCCTTTAACCAAGGTACATGTCAGCTTAAGTAACACAGAGATTGGTTACCATTGTCCCCACACAGAAAGCTGGTCATTTACCCCTTTAACCAAGGTACATGTCAGCCTAAGTAACACAGAGATTGGTTACCATTGTCCCCACACAGAAAGCTGGTCATCAACCCCTTTAACCAAGGTACATGTCAGCCTAAGTAACACAGAGATTGGCCACCATTGTCCCCACACAGAAAGCTGGTCATTGAACCCTTTAACCAAGGTACATGTCAGCCTAAGTAATACAGAGATTGGGCACCATTGTCCCCTCACAGAAAGCTGGTCATTAACTCCTTTAACCAAGGTACATGTCAGCCTAAGTAATACAGAGATTGGCCACCATTGTCCCCTCACAGAAAGCTGGTCATTAACTCCATTAACCAAGGTACATGTCAGCTTAAGTAACACAGTGATTGGTTACCATTGTCCCCACACAGAAAGCTGGTCATTGACCCCTTTAACCAAGGTACATGTCAGCCTAAGTAACACAGAGATTGGTTACCATTGTCCCCACACAGAAAGCTGGTCATCAACCCCTTTAACCAAGGTACATGTCAGCCTAAGTAACACAGAGATTGGCCACCATTGTCCCCACAGAGAAAGCTGGTCATTGAACCCTTTAACCAAGGTACATGTCAGCTTAAATAACACAGAGATTGGCCACCATTGTCCCCACACAAAAAACTGGTCATTGACCCCTTTAACCAAGGTACATGTCAGCTTAAGTAACACAGAGATTGGCCACCATTGTCCCCACACAGAAAGCTGGTCATTGGCCCCTTTAACCAAGGTACATGTCAGCCTAAGTAACACAGAGATTGGCCACCATTGCCCCACACAAAAAGCTGGTCATTAACCCCTTTAACCAAGGTACATGTCAGCCTAAGTAACACAGAGATTGGCCACCTTTGTCCCCACACAAAATGCTGGTCATTAACCCCTTTAACCAAGGTACGTGTCAGCTTAACTAACACAGAGATTGGCCACTATTGTCCCCACACAAAAATCTGGTCATTGACCCCTTTAACCAAGGTACGTGTCGGCTTAAATAACACAGAGATTGGCCACCATTGTCCCCACACAAAAAGCTGGTCATTGACCCCTTTAACCAAGGTACATGTCAGCCTAAGTAACACATAGATTGGCCACCATTGTCCCCACACAGAAAGCTGGTCATCAACCCCTTTAACCAAGGTACATGTCAGCCTAAGTAACACAGAGATTGGCCACCATTGTCCCCACACAAAAAGCTGGTCATTGGCCCCTTTAACCAAGGTACATGTCAGCCTAAGTAACACAGAGATTGGTCACCATTGTCCCCACACAAAAAGCTGGTCATTGACCCCTTTAACCAAGGTACGTGTCAGCTTAAGTTACACAGAGATTGGCCACCATTGTCCCCACACAGAAAGCTGGTCATCAACCCCTTTAACCAAGGTACATGTCAGCCTAAGTAACACAGAGATTGGCCACCATTGTCCCAACACAGAAAGCTGGTCATTGGTCCCTTTAACCAAGGTACATGTCAGCCTAAGTAACACAGAGATCGGCCACCAATGTCCCCACACAAACAGCTGGTCATTGACCCTTGAACCAAGGTACGTGTCAGCCTAAGTAACACAGAGATTGGCCACCATTGTCCCCACACAAAAAACTGGGCATTAACCCCTATAACCAAGGTACGTGTCAGCTTAAGTTACACAGAGATTGGCCACCATTGTCTCCACACAAAAAGCTGGTCATCAACCCTTTTAACCAAGGTACGTGTCAGCCTAAGTTACACAGAGATTGGCCACCATTGTCCCCACACAAAAAGCTGGTCATTAACCCCTTTAACCAAGGTACATGTCAGCTTAAGTAACACAGAGATTGACCACCATTGTCCCCACACAAAAAGCTGGTCGTTAACCCCTTTAACCAAGGTACATGTCAGCTTAAGTAACACAGAGATTGGCCACCATTGTCCCCAAACAAAAAGCTGGTCATTAACCCCTTTAACCAAGGTACGTGTCAGCCTAAGTAACACAGAGATTGGCCACCAATGTCCTCACACAAAAAGCTGGTCATTAACCCCTTTAACCAAGGTACATGTCAGCCTAAGTAGCACAGAGATTGGCCACCAATGTCCCCACACGAAAAGCTGGTCATTAACCCCTTTAACCAAGGTACATGTCAGCTTAAGTAACACAGAGATTGGCCACCATTGTCCCCACACAAAAAGCTGGTCATTAACCCCTTTAACCAAGGTACGTGTCAGCCTAAGTAACACAGAGATCGGCCACCATTGTCCCCACACAGAAAGCTGGTCATTGAACCCTTTAACCAAGGTACATGTCAGCCTAAGTAATACAGAGATTGGGCACCATTGTCCCCTCACAGAAAGCTGGTCATTAACTCCTTTAACCAAGGTACATGTCAGCCTAAGTAATACAGAGATTGGCCGTCATTGTCCCCTCACAGAAAGCTGGTCATTAACTCCATTAACCAAGGTACATGTCAGCTTAAGTAACACAGTGATTGGTTACCATTGTCCCCACACAGAAAGCTGGTCATTGACCCCTTTAACCAAGGTACATGTCAGCCTAAGTAACACAGAGATTGGTTACCATTGTCCCAACACAGAATGCTGGTCATCAACCCCTTTAACCAAGGTACATGTCAGCCTAAGTAACACAGAGATTGGCCACCATTGTCCCCACACAGAAAGCTGGTCATTGAACCCTTTAACCAAGGTACATGTCAGCTTAAGTAACACAGAGATTGGCCACCATTGTCCCCACACAAAAAACTGGTCATTGACCCCTTTAACCAAGGTACATGTCAGCTTAAGTAACACAGAGATTGGCCACCATTGTCCCTACACAGAAAGCTGGTCATCAACCCCTTTAACAAAGGTACATGTCAGCCTAAGTAACACAGAGATTGGCCACCATTGTCCCCACACAAAAAGCTGGTCATTGGCCCCTTTAACCAAGGTACATGTCAGCCTAAGTAACACAGAGATTGGCCGCCATTGTCCCCACACAAAAAGCTGGTCATTGACCCCTTTAACCAAGGTACGTGTCGGCTTAAGTTACACAGAGATTGGCCACCATTTTCCCCACACAGAAAGCTGGTCATCAACCCCTTTAACCAAGGTACATGTCAGCCTAAGTAACACAGAGATTGGCCACCATTGTCCCCACACAAAAAACTGGTCATTGGCCCCTTTAACCAATGTACATGTCAGCCTAAGTAACACAGAGATTGGCCACCATTGTCCCGACACAGAAAGCTGGTCATTGGTCCCTTTAACCAAGGTATATGTCAGCCTAAGTAACACAGAGATTGGCCACCATTGTCCCCACACAAAAAACTGGTCATTGGCCCCTTTAACCAAGGTACATGTCAGCCTAAGTAACACAGAGATTGGCCACCATTGTCCCGACACAGAAAGCTGGTCATTGGTCCCTTTAACCAAAGGTACATGTCAGCCTAAGTAACACAGAGATTGGCCACCATTGTCCCCACACAAAAAACTGGTCATTGGCCCCTTTAACCAAGGTACATGTCAGCCTAAGTAACACAGAGATCGGCCACCATTGTCCCCACACAAAAAGCTGGTCATTGACCCTTGAACCAAGGTACGTGTCAGCCTAAGTAACACAGAGATTGGCCACCATTGTCCCCACACAAAAAACTGGGCATTAACCCCTATAACCAAGGTACGTGTCAGCTTAAGTTACACAGAGATTGGCCACCATTGTCCCCACACAGAAAGCTGGTCATCAACCCTTTTAACCAAGGTACGTGTCAGCCTAAGTAACACAGAGATTGGCCACCATTGTCCCCACACAAAAAGCTGGTCATTAACCCCTTTAACCAAGGTACATGTCAGCTTAAGTAACACAGAGATTGGCCACCATTGTCCCCACACAAAAGGCTGGTCATTAACCCCTTTAACCAAGGTACTTGTCAGCTTAAGTAACACAGAGATTGGCCACCATTGTCCCCACAAAAAAAGCTGGTCATTAACCCCTTTAACAAGGTACGTGTCAACCTAAGTAACACAGAGATTGGCCACCAATGTCCCCACAGAAAAAGCTGGTCCTTGACCCCTTTAACCAAGGTACATGTCAGCCGAAGTAGCACAGAGATTGGCCACCAATGTCCCCACACGAAAAGCTGGTCATTAACCCCTTTAACCAAGGTACATGTCAGCTTAAGTAACACAGAGATTGGCCACCGTTGTCCCCACACAAAAAGCTGGTCATTAACCCCTTTAACCAAGGTACGTGTCAGCCTAAGTAACACAGAGATTGGCCACCAATGTCCCTACACAAAAAGCTGGTCATTAACACCTTTAACCAAGGTACATGTCAGCCTAAGTAGCACAGAGAATGCCACCAATGTCCCCACACGAAAAGCTGGTCATTAACCCCTTTAACCAAGGTACTTGTCAGCCTAAGTAACACAGAGATTGGCCACCATTGTCCCCACACAGAAAGCTGGTCCTTGAACCCTTTAACCAAGGTACATGTCAGCCTAAGTAACACAGAGATTGGCCACCATTGTCCCCACACAGAAAGCTGGTCATTGACCCCTTTAACCAAGGTACGTGTCAGCTTAAGTAACACAGAGATTGGCCACCATTGTCTCCACACAGAAAGCTGGTCCTTGACCCCTTTAACCAAGGTACATGTCAGCCTAAGTAACACAGAGATTGGCCACCATTGTCCCTACACAGAAAGCTGGTCATTGACCCCTTTAACCAAGGTACGTGTCAGCTTAAGTAACACAGAGATTGGCCACCATTGTCCCCACACAAAAAGCTAGTCATTAACCCCTTTAACAAGGTACTTGTCAGCTTAAGTAACACAGAGATTTGCCACCATTGTCCCCACATAGAAAGCTGGTCATCAACCCTTTAACCAAGGTACGTGTCAGCTTAAGTAATACAGAGATTGGCCACCAATGTCCCCACACGAAAAGCTGGTCATTATCCCCTTTAACCAAGGTACATGTCAGTTAAGTAGCACAGAGATTGGCCACCAATGTCCCCACACGAAAAGCTGGCCATTAACCCCTTTAACCAAGGTACATGTCAGCTTAAGTAACACAGAGATTGGTCACCATTTTCCCCACACAAAAAGCTGGTCATTAACCCCTTTAACCAAGGTACGTGTCAGCCTAAGTAACACAGAGATTGGCCACCAATGTCCCCACACAAAAAGCTGGTCATTAACCCCTTTAACCAAGGTACATGTCAGCCTAAGTAGCACAGAGATTGGCCACCATTGTCCCCACACAAAAAGCTGGTCATTAACCCCTTTAACCAAGGTACGTGTCAGCCTAAGTAACACAGAGATTGGCCACCAATGTCCCCACACAAAAAGCTGGTCATTAACCCCTTTAACCAAGGTACATGTCAGCCTAAGTAGCACAGAGATTGGCCACCAATGTCCCCACACGAAAAGCTGGTCATTAACCCCTTTAACCAAGGTACATGTCAGCTTAAGTAACACAGAGATTGGCCACCATTGTCCCCACACAAAAGCTGGTCATTAACCCCTTTAACCAAGGTACGTGTCAGCCTAAGTAACACAGAGATCGGCCACCATTGTCCCCACACAGAAAGCTGGTCATTGAACCCTTTAACCAAGGTACATGTCAGCCTAAGTAATACAGAGATTGGGCACCATTGTCCCCTCACAGAAAGCTGGTCATTAACTCCTTTAACCAAGGTACATGTCAGCCTAAGTAATACAGAGATTGGCCGTCATTGTCCCCTCACAGAAAGCTGGTCATTAACTCCATTAACCAAGGTACATGTCAGCTTAAGTAACACAGTGATTGGTTACCATTGTCCCCACACAGAAAGCTGGTCATTTACCCCTTTAACCAAGGTACATGTCAGCCTAAGTAACACAGAGATTGGTTACCATTGTCCCAACGCAGAATGCTGGTCATCAACCCCTTTAACCAAGGTACATGTCAGCCTAAGTAACACAGAGATTGGCCACCATTGTCCCCACACAGAAAGCTGGTCATTGAACCCTTTAACCAAGGTACATGTCAGCTTAAGTAACACAGAGATTGGCCACCATTGTCCCCACACAAAAAACTGGTCATTGACCCCTTTAACCAAGGTACATGTCAGCTTAAGTAACACAGAGATTGGCCACCATTGTCCCTACACAGAAAGCTGGTCATCAACCCCTTTAACAAAGGTACATATCAGCCTAAGTAACACAGAGATTGGCCACCATTGTCCCCACACAAAAAGCTGGTCATTGGCCCCTTTAACCAAGGTACATGTCAGCCTAAGTAACACAGAGATTGGCCACCATTGTCCCCACACAAAAAGCTGGTCATTGACCCCTTTAACCAAGGTACGTGTCGGCTTAAGTTACACAGAGATTGGCCACCATTTTCCCCACACAGAAAGCTGGTCATCAACCCCTTTAACCAAGGTACATGTCAGCCTAAGTAACACAGAGATTGGCCACCATTGTCCCCACACAAAAAACTGGTCATTGGCCCCTTTAACCAATGTACATGTCAGCCTAAGTAACACAGAGATTGGCCACCATTGTCCCGACACAGAAAGCTGGTCATTGGTCCCTTTAACCAAGGTATATGTCAGCCTAAGTAACACAGAGATTGGCCACCATTGTCCCCACACAAAAAACTGGTCATTGGCCCCTTTAACCAAGGTACATGTCAGCCTAAGTAACACAGAGATTGGCCACCATTGTCCCGACACAGAAAGCTGGTCATTGGTCCCTTTAACCAAAGGTACATGTCAGCCTAAGTAACACAGAGATTGGCCACCATTGTCCCCACACAAAAAACTGGTCATTGGCCCCTTTAACCAAGGTACATGTCAGCCTAAGTAACACAGAGATCGGCCACCATTGTCCCCACACAAAAAGCTGGTCATTGACCCTTGAACCAAGGTACGTGTCAGCCTAAGTAACACAGAGATTGGCCACCATTGTCCCCACACAAAAAACTGGGCATTAACCCCTATAACCAAGGTACGTGTCAGCTTAAGTTACACAGAGATTGGCCACCATTGTCCCCACACAGAAAGCTGGTCATCAACCCTTTTAACCAAGGTACGTGTCAGCCTAAGTAACACAGAGATTGGCCACCATTGTCCCCACACAAAAAGCTGGTCATTAACCCCTTTAACCAAGGTACATGTCAGCTTAAGTAACACAGAGATTGGCCACCATTGTCCCCACACAAAAGGCTGGTCATTAACCCCTTTAACCAAGGTACTTGTCAGCTTAAGTAACACAGAGATTGGCCACCATTGTCCCCACAAAAAAAGCTGGTCATTAACCCCTTTAACCAAGGTACGTGTCAACCTAAGTAACACAGAGATTGGCCACCAATGTCCCCACAGAAAAAGCTGGTCCTTGACCCCTTTAACCAAGGTACATGTCAGCCGAAGTAGCACAGAGATTGGCCACCAATGTCCCCACACGAAAAGCTGGTCATTAACCCCTTTAACCAAGGTACATGTCAGCTTAAGTAACACAGAGATTGGCCACCGTTGTCCCCACACAAAAAGCTGGTCATTAACCCCTTTAACCAAGGTACGTGTCAGCCTAAGTAACACAGAGATTGGCCACCAATGTCCCTACACAAAAAGCTGGTCATTAACACCTTTAACCAAGGTACATGTCAGCCTAAGTAGCACAGAGAATGCCACCAATGTCCCCACACGAAAAGCTGGTCATTAACCCCTTTAACCAAGGTACTTGTCAGCCTAAGTAACACAGAGATTGGCCACCATTGTCCCCACACAGAAAGCTGGTCCTTGAACCCTTTAACCAAGGTACATGTCAGCCTAAGTAACACAGAGATTGGCCACCATTGTCCCCACACAGAAAGCTGGTCATTGACCCCTTTAACCAAGGTACGTGTCAGCTTAAGTAACACAGAGATTGGCCACCATTGTCTCCACACAGAAAGCTGGTCCTTGACCCCTTTAACCAAGGTACATGTCAGCCTAAGTAACACAGAGATTGGCCACCATTGTCCCCACACAGAAAGCTGGTCATTGACCCCTTTAACCAAGGTACGTGTCAGCTTAAGTAACACAGAGATTGGCCGCCATTGTCCCCACACAAAAAGCTAGTCATTAACCCCTTTAACAAGGTACTTGTCAGCTTAAGTAACACAGAGATTGGCCACCATTGTCCCCACACAGAAAGCTGGTCATCAACCCTTTAACCAAGGTACGTGTCAGCTTAAGTAATACAGAGATTGGCCACCAATGTCCCCACACGAAAAGCTGGTCATTATCCCCTTTAACCAAGGTACATGTCAGTTAAGTAGCACAGAGATTGGCCACCATTGTCCCCACAAAAAAAGCTGGTCATTAACCCCTTTAACCAAGGTACGTGTCAACCTAAGTAACACAGAGATTGGCCACCAATGTCCCCACAGAAAAAGCTGGTCCTTGACCCCTTTAACCAAGGTACATGTCAGCCGAAGTAGCACAGAGATTGGCCACCAATGTCCCCACACGAAAAGCTGGTCATTAACCCCTTTAACCAAGGTACATGTCAGCTTAAGTAACACAGAGATTGGCCACCGTTGTCCCCACACAAAAAGCTGGTCATTAACCCCTTTAACCAAGGTACGTGTCAGCCTAAGTAACACAGAGATTGGCCACCAATGTCCCTACACAAAAAGCTGGTCATTAACACCTTTAACCAAGGTACATGTCAGCCTAAGTAGCACAGAGAATGCCACCAATGTCCCCACACGAAAAGCTGGTCATTAACCCCTTTAACCAAGGTACTTGTCAGCCTAAGTAACACAGAGATTGGCCACCATTGTCCCCACACAGAAAGCTGGTCCTTGAACCCTTTAACCAAGGTACATGTCAGCCTAAGTAACACAGAGATTGGCCACCATTGTCCCCACACAGAAAGCTGGTCATTGACCCCTTTAACCAAGGTACGTGTCAGCTTAAGTAACACAGAGATTGGCCACCATTGTCTCCACACAGAAAGCTGGTCCTTGACCCCTTTAACCAAGGTACATGTCAGCCTAAGTAACACAGAGATTGGCCACCATTGTCCCCACACAGAAAGCTGGTCATTGACCCCTTTAACCAAGGTACGTGTCAGCTTAAGTTACACAGAGATTGGCCACCATTGTCCCCACACAAAAAGCTAGTCATTAACCCCTTTAACAAGGTACTTGTCAGCTTAAGTAACACAGAGATTGGCCACCATTGTCCCCACACAGAAAGCTGGTCATCAACCTTTTAACCAAGGTACGTGTCAGCTTAAGTAATACAGAGATTGGCCACCAATGTCCCCACACGAAAAGCTGGTCATTATCCCCTTTAACCAAGGTACATGTCAGTTAAGTAGCACAGAGATTGGCCACCATTGTCCCCACACGAAAAGCTGGCCATTAACCCCTTTAACCAAGGTACATGTCAGCTTAAGTAACACAGAGATTGGTCACCATTGTCCCCACACAAAAAGCTGGTCATTAACCCCTTTAACCAAGGTACGTGTCAGCCTAAGTAACACAGAGAATGGCCACCAATGTCCCCACACAAAAAGCTGGTCATTAACCCCTTTAACCAAGGTACATGTCAGCCTAAGTAGCACAGAGATTGGCCACCATTGTCCCCACACAAAAAGCTGGTCATCAACCCCTTTAACCAAGGTACATGTCAGCTTAAGTAACACAGAGATTGGCCACCATTGTCCCCACACAAAAAGCTGGTCATTAACCCCTTTAACCAAGGTATGTGTCAGCCTAAGTAGCTCAGGGATTGGCCACCATTGTCCCTACACAAAAAGCTGGTCATTAACTCCTTTAACCAAGGTACATGTCAGCTTAAGTAAGACAGAGATTGGCCACCATTGTCCCTACACAAAAAGCTAGTCATTAACCCCTTTAACTAAGGTACGTGTCAGCCTAAGTAGCACAGAGATTGGCCACCATTTTCCCTACACAAAAAGCTGGTCATTAACTCCTTTAACCAAGGTACGTGTCAGCTTAAGTAACACAGAGATTGGCCACCATTGTCCCCACACAAAAAGCTGGTCATTATCCCCTTTAACCAAGGTACGTGTCAGCCTAAGTAGCACAGAGATTGGCCACCATTGTCCCTACACAAAAAGCTGGTCATTAACTCCTTTAACCAAGATACATGTCAGCCTAAGTAGCACAGAGATTGGCCACCATTGTCCCCACACAAAAAGCTGGTCATTAACCCTGTTAACCAAGGTACATGTCAGCCTAAGTAACACAGAGATTGGCCACCATTGTCCCCACACAGAAAGCGGGTCATCGACCCCTTTAACCAAGGTACATGTCAGCCTAAGTAGCACAGAGAGTGGCCACCATTGTCCCCACACAAAAAGCTGGTCATTGGTCCCTTTAACCAAGGTACATGTCAGCCTAAGTAACACAGAGATTGGCCACCATTGTCCCCACACAGAAAGCTGGTCATCAACCCCTTTAACCAAGGTACATGTCAGCCTAAGTAGCACAGAGATTGGCCACCATTGTCCCCACACAGAAAGCTGGTCATTGACCCCTTTAACCAAGGTACATGTCAGCCTAAGTAACACAGAGATTGGCCACCATTGTCCCCACACAGAAAGCTGGTCATTAATCCCTTTAACCAAGGTACATGTCAGCCTAAGTAACACAGATATTGGCCACCATTGTCCCCACACAAAAAGATAGTCATTAACCCCTTTAACCAAGGTACTTGTCAGCTTAAGTAACACAGAGATTGGCCACCATTGTCCCCACACAGAAAGCTGGTCCTTAACCCTTTAACCAAGGTACATGTCAGCCTAAGTAACACAGAGATTGGCCTCCATTGTCCCCACACAGAAAGCTGGTCATTGACCCCTTTAACCAAGGTACATGTCAGCTTAAGTAACACAGAGATTGGCCACCATTGTCCCCACACAAAAAGCTAGTCATTAACCCCTTTAACAAGGTACTTGTCAGCTTAATTAACACACAGAGATTGGCCACCATTGTCCCCACACAGAAAGCTGGTCATCAACCCTTTAACCAAGGTACATGTCAGCCTAAGTAGCACAGAGATTGGCCACCATTGTCCCCACACAAAAAGCTGGTCATTAACCCCTTTAACCAAGGTACATGTCAGCCTAAGTAACACAGAGATTGGCCACCATTGTCCCCACACACAAAAAGCTGGTCATCAACCCCTTTAACCAAGGTACGTGTCAGCTTAAGTAACACAGAGATTGGCCACCATTGTCCCCTCACAAAAAGCTGGTCATTAACCCCCTTTAACCAAGGTACATGTCAGCCTAAGTAACACAGAGATTGGCCACCATTGTCCCCACACAAAAAGCTGGTCATCAACCCCTTTAACCAAGGTACGTGTCAGCTTAAGTAACACAGAGATTGGCCACCATTGTCCCCTGCACAAAAAGCTTGTCATTAACCCCTTTAACCAAGGTACATGTCAGCCTAAGTAACACAGAGATTGGCCACCATTGTCCCCACACAAAAAGCTGGTCATCAACCCCTTTAACCAAGGTACGTGTCAGCTTAAGTAACACAGAGATTGGCCATCATTGTCCCCACACAAAAAGCTGGTCATCAACCCCTTTAACCAAGGTACGTGTCAGCTTAAGTAACACAGAGATTGGCCACCATTGTCCCCTCACAAAAAGCTGGTCATTAACCCCTTTAACCAAGGTACATGTCAGCCTAAGTAACACAGAGATTGGCCATCATTGTCCCCACACAACAAGCTGGTCATTAACCCCTTTAACCAAGGTACATGTCAGCCTAAATAACACAGAGATTGGCCACCATTGTCCCCACACAGAAAGCTGATCATCTGGTCATCGACCCCTTTAACCAAAGTAGACTGCACCGTAAGTAAAATGGTGATTTCCGATCACCCACCCCTGAAAAATTAATTCTCCATTAAAATGATTAACACTGAAATATTTGATGACTCTCAAATCAACTGGATGCTTAGAATCAAGCATGATCAACTCACTTTTAATACAGGCTACATGATTCATCTAAGGATAGACACATTGGCCAATTAAAATCTCTGATTGCTAAATCGGATTGTATATTGATGCAGCTTATGTAATAAAAACAAATAAGCATGCTAGAAATTTACAGGTCTCATGATCTTTACTCTATGCTTCAAGTTGTGTTGTCCGACACTGTCCGATTTAATGGAAGGATTAAATGAAATTACCGAAATACTAATCAGTCGTCGAAATTAGCACTAGCCCGAAGGTGAAAAACCAGTAAATATTAATTTGGGCAAGTAAAAATCTAGAAATTTTATATAGTCGGGCATAGGAAAATTGTAATAGTCCGAATGATTATATAATAATTCGGGCTAGCGAACAAAAACGGAATTTCTTTTCCGACTGACTAATTACCCAAAAAGAAGGCTTGCAGATGTATTTCATAGTTACCTGGACAAAAAATATGCAAATAGAAGTGTTCCAATTCGTGATAATACCGTCATATCGATCAAACTGCGGTGCAAGCACCATGCTGTTCAGGTGTAACATGTGAATTCAACATAGGTTATGAATGAAATCAGGTGTCAAAGCTTAATTTACCTTGGAGGGCACTCTAGTATAGCACTTAAAACTGTGCACAGTGCATTTCCCTGTAAATAAGATGTCATTTGAGGCTCATTCATTATCTATAGAAAACAAGTCATTATTTGATGACAATTCGAGGTTGGTCCCCATAGACCCACAAGAAAAGCCTGATGTAACACAAATAAAACAATGTGCTGTTCTTGCACAAAATATATCAGATTAAAAACAAGAATTCATAAAAAATCTGTGGTAAAACAGACTGAAAAGACAATGGCAGTAAATCTTAAGCGACATTTGACAAAGAAGTTGCACAGAAATGGCAAAACTGAGAGACAAGGCAGGTTGTAAATTTTCAATTATTTAACTTTACAAAGGAAGCATTTTATGTGATCATA
>JAWPHD010024826.1:0-18094 GCA_037043455.1 Cyrtodaria siliqua | reverse complement strand
CACATTTCATGAAAATCAGGTCAATGTTTTGGAAATATCAAGTTGTTCCTACATAAGTAACAATGATGTTTGCTGCTGGTCATCAAAAACGTCTGTGATCAAAATTGATTTCATTTAGGAACTTTTACATGTCTTGACGATCACTTTAGTAACGATATGACTTCATGTTTTAAAGGAGAAGAGATAACACTCTTAATTTAATCTGTTTTAATCGCGGCGGACATCTTGTAATTTGAAGAAAGTTTAGGGACATGCAGACGGCACCGGACAATAGATAAATGCGACATCGCATTTGATCACGTTGTATTCGACTAAAAGAGCTATGAACTAAATAGAAATAGTTTCCTTTTAAAAATAACGGCTTGCCATTTGGGATTTGTGCATAACTGAAGCATCTTCTAAAGAGTTTGAATAGGTCTGATCCACTGGCATTTGCTAATTATTCTCATGAACTACTAATCAGATTTCAATAATAAAAAACATCTAACATTAAACCCTTTCTTCTAATGTAAATTTACATTGCCTAAAACTGAGATTACCTCCACAGACGTTCCAATTGCTATTATATTATCATTGTCTTTTCTTTTGTTTATAACTATGATAATTTACCAATTCTTCATATTCTAACCATGATCTTTTCCCAATTCATTCCATTCTAATCATGAAACAACATTCTAGTTAGTGATCAATTACAGATACTATTTCAGATGTTTATCATATTCATATTATAACAGTATACAACACAGATGCCAAATTGAAAACATGTTCATTTTGTCTCATGATGACTAGTTTATCTAGTGCTCAAATTGTTCATGATAAATGTGCTTTGATTGTTGACAATTCCAAAAAAAAAATTCTAACATCTACACACTGTTGGTTTATTTTTATCATATTCATTCCCCTTACTGTTTTCTTATGTAACTGTTCTGACCGGCTTGTGATACTTTGTATCACTGTTTTCTTGTATTTACCTACAACAAGATGTATAGAACTTACTGTCTTTTCTTTGCAGATAACACTGGAGCTGTTCCACTCTATCAACATGTTTATCATTTAGAGTTTGCATCTCGGACCGTAAGCGTGTAACTTCAGCTTGCCATTCCTTTGAAAACAAATAAAATGCGCATGTGTTGGTGTTAACTATTGCTTTGGTATCACACTTTATTGACTAGATACTCTATGGCGAACATGTCCTATTTTGTAAAATAAACATTTGTTTGAGCGGTCAAATGATCATACATTTTAAACTGATTAATAAACAAAACTGAATTACGGAAATTAGCTAACGGGTAATAAAGTAAACCAGAAATAAATATATGCAATTAAAGAAAATTGCTGGTCTTCATACATAAATACCGTGACGGAGGCTTAGTGGTAGGGAGTCTGTCTCGTATGCGGGATTTCGATCTCCGGCCGTGTCACACTAAACCACACCTAGTCACATATAGAACTGAAACCAACCAGTCACATATAACACCGAACCACTCCTAGTCACATATAAGAACTGAAACCACCGTGTCACATATAATACCGAAACATCCAGTCACATATAATACTGAAACCACTCAGTCATATATAATACTGAAACCACCCAGTCACATATAATACTGGAACCAACCAGTCACATATAGAAATGAAACCACCCAGTCATATATAATACTGAAACCACCCAGTCGCATATAATACTGAAACCACCCAGTCACATATAATACTGAAACCAACAGTCCAGGGCACTAGTCAGCTTTTAGGGGACTGGGGCCAGGGCCCTCAGGAAGGGGAATTTTGCGTTGTTTTCATATCAAAGGGGAATTTCTAAGAAACACAAATTAGTGTGTGTTTTTTATTATTTAAGTGGTACCAAGAATTTACCATTCCAAATTGCAAAATGTATGCTGTTTTCCTGTTTTGGAGTTAAAAACATTCTAATAAATAAACACGTTTTTTTCTTCTTTTTTTTAAGAGGGGTATTTTTCACAGGAAAAGGGGTGGGGGGGAATATATACATTTAGGGGAGGGAATGGGGCCGAATTCGGCCCCAAAATGGCCAAACGAGTGCCCTGCAGTCACATATAATACTGAAACCACCCAGTTACATATAATACTGAACATATAATACTGAAACACCCAGTCACATATAATACTGAAACCACCCAGTCACATATAATACTATAATTATACTGAACGGCAGTATATAATTGTAGTTCTAGGACTGGTTAATCCGGTTTCAGCATGATGTGTGACTCGGTGGGGTATCCTGTCATGCCTCTACGACGTGATATTCCAGTGTCTGAGTGTGGCAACACTGTACAGTTGAGCATTGAGCTCCCTGCCATAAGCAGACACAGTCGTGACTGAACGAGCGTTAAAAACGTCCATGCATGCATACATACACATACGCCATACCTAAGGTTGATTTACGATTACTCTCGATTATTTATAAAACAAAAATAACGTTTACTTACATGGCACCTTATAATCAATTTATTTTTGCAACAGAAGATCAAACTTACTTTTGGAAAAAAGATACCTTTACCAACTAACCTGTCGCATTTCTAGGAACTGTTCCTGTAAAGCGTTTAATTTTTCTTGACAAAACTCGTCGAGCCTTTTATCTAGTATGTTCTGTAGAACATCTTCCATCCGTTTTTCTGAGTCTGCTATACGCTTGTCTATGTCAGTAGCAAATGTATCTCGGAAATTTTGTAACTGTTGGTTCTGTTCATCGCAGAGTTTCACTAAGGCATCTCTGGCTTCAGTCTTTTTCTCATCTATGAAATGTGTGACATCATCTTCTTTTCGGCTTATTGTATCCATGCTTTCCAAAAGTCTCGTATCTATTATTTGCAGCGCTTCTTGCTTCTTTTCGTTCAAAGCATTCAATGCTTCTCGGCGAATTTCGTACTCATCTCTCGTTGTAATGTTTAGACTGTTGTTTTTCAGCTATAAAACAGTGTTGGGCAATTAAAATTACGCAGCCTTTAGACGACATTTTGAGACTAAGAATCATTACAGGAGAAGTGTGCTTATTTCACACAGTATGTTGCAAGGAATCTAGATGGTTGGTTTGTTCTGAATAGATAGAGACTAATAAATACTGAAAAGGGGATCCCTTGGAAGTAACAAACACAAACAAGAGAGAAAAGTAGCAGACTCGGTTTTATTGAGTCTGATAGTTCATGAGAGGTAATATAAGGTACAACACCTCTCACGCCCCCTAGCACCAGCTTAAGCGGTATTCTTCTTTAAAGCTACAAATATAGGACATGATGATCCCAGAAGGCCACTAATAAGTCTATTGACTAAATTACGTTTTAGAGAACATTATTCAGCTAAAGAAAACACAGATGTTTTCTAGACAAAAATGAAGAGAACGAATCTATATGAAACGGTTCAAACATTGTATTATATGTAAATAAACATAACAGCATAATTTTATTAGAAATTAATGAAAAGATTACCGTTCCATTAAGTCCGTCTAGTTGAATACATGGATATAAGTTACGAAAACATAAGTATTAATAATAAATAATGCGACGATATCAAAGATCCCTAGCACCGGTGTAAGTGGATTTAAGGCTTTAAAACTCGTTCTATAAAAAAACCTCTGCTATTGGAATTACAAAGATTTTAAGTGGTTGCCTTTGCTAATGCTTTCTAAAATCAAACAAATTCAAGAATATATGTTTCATTGTATAAGTCATTATTTGATAGGCGTACAGCTTAAATAACGTTATATATAACTAAGTTAACACATATGTTATAAGCACAGCTACCTGGATAAGTGTTGTCATTGCATTAACTGCATCCGGGTGATTCAACAATCTGTTTTTATCACTGAGGAGAGAAACCATGTCGTCAATATAGTCTCCCAGCTGGGCATCTGTAACTTCTAAAGTACAAGAGTGCATGATGGCGTTTCGCGCTTTACGGTTCTGTAAACAAAGTGTTTGCATGTGAACAATTACAATCTTCGACAATGGAGAATTAATTCTTAATCGTATATAACACATTTACACGTCATAGAATGCTAAATGCCTTTTCACATTGATGATAGGAATTATGTTTCTATAAAATTAGCGTTCTTTTGCATGGCCTGCTCTTTTGACGGCTCCTTAATCTATCTTTAACTATAATTCTTATATTATTTTACTATGATATTTATAGTTCATACTAGTTTTGAATACATCTTATCTTGCTTATGATATCAGCTGGCGGATTTATTCGTGTATCAAAGGCATTCTGCATAAATAACCCATTTAGGACCACATTGAGAATGCCAGAGCAATCCGTGTCCGAAGCGGCGACCTTGTCCTTATAGCCTACCTCCGGAATAAAACATTTGGCGATCTCCCAGTGGTCAGTACACCACTTTGAAGCGTCGGTATTCTTCCAACATGGCGACCCATAACGATGCTGCGTGATGATCTTGTGATATATGCTATTGCAAATTCCTTTGGGACATGCTCTGGGTGTTTTGGTAGGATCACGCTTATCATGATAAGTACAGTGTCTCCCCCTTTTGGAGCAGATACCACTTGTTGGGCATGGCAATACATTCTCTGTCGTACACTGGCCACAGAGTACTGACGTCAAGCTTAATGTTTTACCAATATCATTAAGGAAAGATGACTGCAAACTCTTGACTTCGTCGTCAACAACATTCTGTAATCCCTCTTTCAAGTATTTGAGCGCCAGTCCCGATCTGACCCAGTTTCGGTACGGAGGGCTAATTAGTTGATCTTCTAGTACCATTTCGACTCAATCCAACATAGATGTTTCTTTTTTCTTCTCTAGCTTAGGTGACTAGACATCACTTAAAGCAGTCACCATGGTCCGGTTTACTTTTTATCTGCATGGCACAATCATTCTACAATTATAATGTACTCAGTCTGTAAATTTAGTGATTTAATAATGTATAATTAGGTCAGAATATGCTTATTGTTAACCTTACCGGAGATGATAGAGACTTTGTGTCAATTATTTGTGTATAATATTACCGTCAAATTTGCATTAAATCCCCCGATGTACCCAGCCGTTAATAGAAACAACAGATTGGAAACATACGCTTCGTTAAAAAGGCACGCTGCCTTTTTAACTCTTGTACGTGTTTACAATAAACATTACCTGTTCTATAAATAAACCAATTGAGTCTGTACACTTCCTATGTTGTGCTTGGGATACAGCGTAATTAGTACACGCATATTTATTCGGCATAGTGTGTACAGTTAATTTTATTCGGTTTATTTGTTAGCGTAATTCTTTTAAGTTGTAACGCTTCCGAGTGCTTCGCCAGCTGTTTTAGTTTATGTCTTAATGAGCATATTCGGAGACCGTTATGTGTATTTCTATTAAGGGGAAGCCTGATTGTTGTTTTAGTTGATAGTGTGTGCACAGTAGATTTCATCAAATAAGAATAAAGCAACTTTTGTATTAATCTTTAGAAATACACAATGCACCTTTAACCTTTATTAAGAATCAAAACATATTAGCACACGGCAAGACATTATTGCCCTTACCAATACTTACACCTACCTTTATTAAAGGACAGTAGACGTTCCAAATGGGTATAAGTTACAACATAAGCTCTCTACAAATAATTTTCAAAGTCTGATGATTTGTTTTAGTTTTAGTTGATATTCATGAAATGAGAATAAATCAACTCTGGTTTTAATCTTTACAAATACACAAGCCACCTTTATTAAGAAACAAAGCATGTTAGCACAGGCAAGATAATTGCCTTAGCAATAATTATACAAACCTTTTTTAAAGTGCAGTGGAAGTCCTAAATGGTTATGTCACGTCCATGGTGGTCCTGTCAGTTTCCAGTAATAGTCTATATTCTCCTTTCTTCGTGTATGTAGAACTCGACTTCTAAAATACTATATGAGACAGAATACTAGTAAGTTTTTGGCCGTTGAAACCAATTGTATCACTCTAATAGTAAAATGTAAATACTTTATCTCATAACATTTAGATACAAAATCATTATATCTTACATCAAAATGAATCTCATGATGGCATGAGGACGCTCTACTGCCACTGTCACATGTAAATAATCAATACACATTCCGTTTTTCAAAATCCGACAATATTTACGCCTACATGTCAATTCTCACAAATTGTACCTGAATCGAACGCGTAGGGGCCATCTCATGCTATGCCGCCCATGCCACAACATATAAAATTGCAACATCGTTAGTGTGGGATGTGTTATTCTCGTTTTCGGACTCATCCAATCCATGATCTCTACGATCACACAATTGGGAAAATGTGAGATACCATTATTAAACTCGAAATCGTGGGGTTACCTCATTGTTAAAGCACTCAAGACCGCATAACTATTAGACACTGGAGGCGATCCAAAAGAGTGATTGGTTGAATCCAATTATAAATAAATAAAAAGGTATGAAAAGAGAAATTTGGAAATCGTCGAACTTGATAATACAAAAAAAGATTGCAGTCTCGGTTTGATTGAGACTGTTCATGAACGGTAGTGAAAAGTGCTTGCTACCTTTCACGCCATCTAGCCCCCGGGTTGAGCAGAACTCAATATTTAAAACAAAAGTCAATAGTACAGAAATTTGAGCCATCCCGAAGATGGTATGCATCCTTCATAGTGTTTTTCAGTTTCATATGAAATGTCCATTTGTCTTAAATTAAGCCATATATTACATTCCAGTAAATTATAAAAAAATGTTCGACCTCTACAACTTCGTTTTGTTGCTATATTAATGTATATATATTAATTTAAATGGCGATTATATCCTAACAGTTAAACATATAATTCAAATAACGTGTACTTTTATCACAAAACAATAATGTATAAGACCCTTAAAGCACCAAATGAATTACTATTATTGATGTATATACCAACACTGTCCGAGTCGTGTAGTCAAGACCAAACAATAATTAAAATCGAATGCAAAATGGGTCTTAGAATTTGTGCATACTCGTATTGCATATGAATCTGAAACCCATTATGATGGATGTATTCGTTATTTGGATTTACACTCATAATGCTCCCAGATCACCTCCAGTCCCTTTAATAAGGTTATTGCGTAAACAAGCTGAATTTCATTGAAGTCTGTACGACCTGTAATGCACGCGTCAATTGTTAATCAATATCTTATTGAAACAAGCCAAATGTTGTGAAATCCAATATCGTGGGTTGCGGCCAGTAGAGTTAAATTATAAAGCTGTATAACCACGTGTAAGCCAATACATTATATTTCCAATTACATTCTTATATTAGTTTGTAGTTTGCTATCTTCTTTGATATAACTATATCTTATGCGTATCTTAATACATATTGGGTTACCTATTTCCTCGTCTCTAAATCCGGTACAAGGCTGGGCTTTCGGGCTAGGTGATGTCCATGGTCAGGTGTAAACTGTAGTAATGCTTAGTATTTTTGTTTGATTTGTTTTCTTTTTGGAAACACTGAAATTTCAAAAGAAGAACTTCAACACGGAATAATATGGGCGTACACACATCCCATCAAAACAACGATGGGCATGAAACTGGTAACAATTGGTAAAAAGTACAATTATAAATGACGCATATATAACACATACCAAATGGTCAAGTGTACCATTAGAAACTATACGACATATCGAAGTTATGACAAATCTAGTGGCAAAGGGGACACACGTATACTTCCGAACCTTCAAGAGGCCAGACTACGTGAAAACATAAGTGTTTGTGTATTTTTAAGACTTAGATTATCAGTCTGGACTAGCGTGTGAGCGTGGATAATGCTGCATTTGATTGTATGTGGGAGTATCAACCGAAATATTTTGGGAATTAAGTATTTGATAATGAGATCCAATTCGGTCCGGGAAGGGACTGTCATCAGAATCATTAAGACGTGATCCAAACAAATCAACTACAACATCACCTTTTCATTGCTAAATCTGTTATTTCGTTACCAAACCCAAGGTACCGCTAGTTTCCCCTACTTGTCATTCGAATACAATGAATTTGTGATCATGTGTACATGCGGTTGTCAAATCTAGTTACTAGTATACAAGCTGTGGACTCCCAGGGTGGGACCATTTTCATTTAAATACGATTGATACTCTTCTACCTATCAATCATGTGTAGGCAAAATCTGCATATGTTTAAGCTTTTAACTATTATAGGTAACGGCGGCCATCTTGACGGTTGCGTTAACATATATGAAAGCCATTGATCTAGCCATTTGAAGTTTAGTCAAAATCGTCACTTTCTGAGAGAAAAAGTTGTTTAAAGCTTGGTTTAAAACGGTGATTCATACTCCCATTTGAAATCAAAACTTAACGACGGACGGACGGACAACGGACGAAAAGGAACCCAACAGCCCTTCAGCTCAGATAAGTTAAAAACACTAATACAATGTTGGTGACTTAAACCCATTCCTTAACCAGTACTTCGGTCCACACTAGATGTTTTAGCTGATAATGAGTGTGTTTAAAGCGTTAATAATGGCCCAATTATATGCCCATAAATCAACATAATAGGTTTTTAAATATGACTGAGCTCGTATAAGTTACTACCATGAAGTGGAATAGAGGACAGTCTTCAAGTATGAAATCAACTAATCTGTGTTTCGTCTGAACGACTTTTATTTAAGTATATTTTAATTTTATTTTATTTTGCACACGTTCTGAAATCAATTAAAGCAAAGCAATGCATATATTCTTTATTTCCTTCTAAACGGAGCGTACAACATATCAGAAATGTGTCAGTTGTCACAAAAAAGTGTACAGTAGGCCTAAGAAATCAGAATAAATATCATCATATGACGTGTATAGTCACATCAAGATATTAGTGCATAAAATACACGTCTATGAACGGCAAGACGATTTTTTTATATAGTTTTGATAGATAGACAGATAGATAAACTTTATGAATACAAAAGACCAAATGTCCTATCAGTATACAATACAAAATACACATAATATTTATAATTAAACCGTCAATGGTTTGCAGTATTACTAGTATGTAGTATATTCATTATTGTCTAACTGTAGATACATGTTTGTTATTTTCAAATATATATTTATACATATAATCGGCGATATATGCCGTCTATAAACGTTCGTATGTAAAAAAAGCACCCAAAATGAGACCAATCAAGATATAAATAAAATGTAAGGGATAAATCGGAAGTATATTATGATATATACATAATATGAAATAGAAATGCAATCAATGTACGAGTATGATAATCACTTTACAGAATTTACAGCTGTATATTATTCCTTATTATAATTACGGCAAAATAAACATGAACACCCGCCCAAACCCATTCGCAACATCTCGTACATTGCTTGCGGGATCCCGAAGAATGACAGGTACTTTTCTATTAACAGAGCAGGTAAATCCAAAGCGTTACTAAATTTAGCAATCAATAAAATAAGCTTTACCATTACGTTAATTGAATTATTTATTTTATTTGTATATACAAAAATACCTTATGTATCTCAATAATCAAAGACTTCTGTCAATACTAGTAAAACGAGTTAATCAAAAAATACTTTGCACTTTCGCTTTCTTTCAATTTCAGTTTTATTATCAATGTCAATTAATAGAGATATAATTAGAAAATTATATATTTAGAAAATAAAATCAAAGATATTAAGGTTCTATCTTACCTTATCGTAATATCTCCCTTGTATGCAACAATAGTTTTTATTTTAAGTTTATTCAGCAGTCCGGTTTCACAGAAATCCGTCGATAGGGAAATAAGCCAATGTTGTGTGCGCAGAGTAAAAGCGCATGCGCGTTGTTAAGTGGGTGTGTTCATAATTTGCGCTTGTATGATATAAACGAATGTGGCGGGAATAGTTTAGTTTGTAAATTTAATATTATCATCTATATCGTAAATATAGTGTATGTGTTCTGTGAGGACTTTTTCAAATATGTTTACCATTTATACTCACTTCTCCATAGGGGACAGGGGTGGCCCAGTTCAAGTGATAGCTCGACTTGTAACCGGAGGGCTCGGCTTTAAGCCTCAGCGGTGCCACTGAGCGAGTTCTTGTGCAAGACACTTTCCCTTAGCCTGAGGTCTCCAAGTGGTTTTGAGGAACAAGCGAACATGGCCATTTATTTTTGGGGAACAAGGGAACATTGTATGTTATTGGTAATATGTTTGGGGAACAAGGGAACACTGGAACAATATTTCGGGGTTCGACATTCGAATTCAGTTCGGTATTCAACATTCAAAGTCAGTTCGGGGTTCGACATTCGAACCCAGTTCGGTATTCAACATTCAAAGTCTGTTCGGGGTTCGACATTCGAACCCAGTTCGATATTCAACATTCGAAACCCGTTCGGTATTCAACATTCGAACCCAGTTCGGGGTTCAACATTCGAATCCAGTTCGGTATTCAACATTCAAAGTCAGTTCGGAGTTCAACAATCGAACCACGTTCGATATTCAACATTCAGAGTCAGTTCGGGATTTGACATGTGAACCCAGTTCGGTATTCAACATTCAAAGTCAGTTCGGGGTTCGACATTCGAACCCAGTTCGGTATTCAACATTCGAACCCAGTTCGGTATTCAACATTCGAAAACAGTTCGGGATTCGACATTCGAACCCAGTTCTGGATTCGACATTCGAACCCAGTTCAGTATTCGACATTCAGAGTCAGTTCGGTGTTCGACTTCCGAGTCTAGTTCGGTATTCAACATTCAAAGTCAGTTCGGGGTTCGATATTCGAACCCAGTACGGTATTCAACATTCGAACCCAGTTCGGGGTTCACCATTCGAATCCAGTTCCGTATTTAACTTTCAAAGTCAGTTCGGGTTCGACATTCGAACCAAGTTCGATATTCAACATTCAAACCCAGTTTGGGGTTAAACATTCGAATCCCGTTCGGTATTCAACATTCAAAGTCTGCTCGGTATTCAACATTCAAACCCAGTTCGGGGTTTGACATTCGAACCCAGTTAGGTATTCAACATCCGAACCGAGTTCGGGGTTCGACATTCGAACCCAGTTCGGTATCCAGTTCGAATGCCGAACTCCGAACTGGGATCGAATGTTGAATAATTCGTTGAATTCGAGTTCGAGTGTTGAATACCGAACTGGGTTTGAATGTCGAACCCCGAACTGACTTTGAATGATGAATACCGAACTGGGTTCAAATGTCGAACCCCGAACTGGGTTCGAATACCAAACTTGGTTCGAATATCGAACCCCGAACTGGATTCGAATGTTAAATACCGAACTGGGTTCGAATCTCGAACCCCCAACTTACTCTGAATGTTGAATACCGAACTGGGTTCGAATGTCGAACCCCGAACTGATTTTGAATGTTGAATACCGAACTGGATTCGAATGTTGAACCCCGAACTGAGTTCAAATGTTAAATACCGAACTGGGTTTAAATTATATTTCCAATTACAGAAGAGTTAAATTATGATAGTTAAAGCTGTATAACCACGTGAAAGCCAATACATAATATTTCCAATTACATTCTTACATTAGTTTGTAGTTTGCTATCTTCTTTAATATAACTATATCTTATGCGTATCTTTATACATATTGGGTTATTAAGAGGTCACCTGTATTAAAAGGTCACTTGTATTAAAAGGGTCAACACGGAATAATATGGACGTACACACATCCCATCAAAACAACGATGGGCATGAAACTGGTAACAATTGTTAAAAAGTACAATTATAAATGACGCATATAACACATAGCAAATGGTCAAGTGTACCATTAGAAACTATACGACACACACGGAGACACACGTATACTTAAGAACCTTCAAGAGGCCAGTCTACGTGAAAACATAAGTGTAGGTAACGGCGGCCATCTTGAAGGTTGCGTTGACCATAGTTTAACATATATGAAAGCCATTGATCTAGCCATTTGAAGTTTAGTCAAAATCGGCACTTTCTGAGAGAAAAAGTTGTTTAAAGCTTGGATTAAAACGGTGATTCATACTCCCATTTGAAATCAAAACTTAACGACGGACGGACGACGGACGAAGAGGGAACCCAACAGCCCTTCAGCTCAGATAAGTTAAAAACACTAATACAATGTTGGTGACTTAAACCCATGCCTTAACCAGTACTTCGGTCCACACTAGATGTTTTAGCTGAAAATGAGTGTGTCTAAAAACGTTTATTATGACTCAATTATATGCCCATAAATCAACATAATAGGTTTTTAAAAATGACTCAGTTAGTATAAGTTACTACCATGAAGTGGAATAGAGGACAGTATTCAAGTATGAAATCAACTAATCTGTGTTTCGTCTGAACGACTTTTATTTAAGTATATTTTATTTTATTTTGCACACGTTCTCAAATCAATTAAAGCAAAGGAATGCATATATTCTTTATTTCCTTCTAAACGGAGCGAACAACATATCAGAAATGCGTCAGTTGTAAAAAAGCACCCAAAATGAGACCAATCCAGATATAAATAAAATGTAAGGGATAAATCGGAAATATATTATGATATATACATAATATGAAATAGAAATGCAATCAATGTAGGAGTATGATAATCACTTTACAAAATTTACAGATGTATATCATTCCTTATTATAATTACGGCAAAATAAACATGAACACCCGCCCAAACCCATTCGCAACATCACGTACATTGCTTGCGGGGTCCCGAAGAATGACGGGATTGGACGGGTGTACTTTTCTATTAATAGAGCAGGTAAATCCAAAGCGTTACTAAATTTAGCAATCAATAAACTGAAAGCTTTACCATTACGTTAATTGAATTATTTATTTTATTTGTATATATAAAATACCTTATGTATCTCAATAATCAAAGACTTCTGTCAATACTAGTAAAAACGAGTTAACCAAAAATACTTTGCACTTCCGCTTTCTTTCAATTTCAGTTTAATTATCAATGTCAATTAATAGAGATATAATTAGAGAATTATGATATATTTAGAAAATAAAATCAAAGATATTAAGGTTCTATCTTACCTTATCGTAATATCTCCCTTGTATGCAAACAATAGTTTTTATTTTAGGTTTATTCAGCAGTCCGGTTTCACAGAAATCCGTCGATAGGGAAATAAACCAATGTTGTGGGCGCAGAGTAAAAGCGCATGCGCGTTGTTAAGTGGGTGTGTGCATAATTTGCGCTTGTATGATATAAACGAATGTGGCGGGAATAGTTTAGTTTGTAAATTTAATATTATCATCTATATCGTAAATATAGTGTCTGTGTTCTGTGAGGTCTTTTTCAAATATGTTTACCATTTATACTCTGTTCTCCATATGGGCAGGGGTGGCCCAGTTGATAGTTCCACTTGTAACCGCAGGGCTCGGCTTTAAGCCTCAGCGGTGCCACTGAGCGAGTTCTTGTGCAAGACACTTTCCCTTAGCCTGAGGTCTCCCAGTGGTTTTGGGGAACAAGCGAACATGGCCATTTATTTTTGTGGAACAAGGGAACATTGTCTGTTATTGGTAATATTTTTTGGGAACAAGGGAACACTGGAACAATATTTCGGGGTTCGACTTTCGAATCCAGTTCGGTATTCAACATTCAAAGTCAGTTCGGGTTCGACATTCGAACCCAGTTCGGTATTCAACATTCAAAGTCAGTTCGGGGTTCGACATTCGAACCCAGTTCGGTATTCAACATTCGAAACCCGTTCGGTATTCAACAGTCGAACCCAGTTCGGGGTTCAACATTCGAATCCAGTTCGATATTCAACATTCAAAGTCAGTCGGAGTTCAACATTCGAACCCAGTTCGGTATTCAACATTCGGAGTCAGTACGGGATTCGACATGTGAACCCAGTTCGGTATTTAACATTCAAAGTCAGTTCGGGGTTCGACATTCGAACCCAGTTCGGTATTCAACATTCGAACCCAGTTCGGGGTTCGACATTCGATCCCAGTTCGGTATTTAACATTTGAACCCAGTTCAGGGTTCGACATTCGATCCCAGTTCGATATTCAACATTCGAACCCAGTTCGGGGTTCGACATTCGAACCCAGTTCGGTATTCAATATTCGAACCCAGTTCGGTATTCGACATTCAGAGTCAATTCGGTGTTCGACTTTCGAATCCAGTTCGGTATTCAACATTCAAAGTCAGTTCGGGGTTCGATATTCGAACTCATTTCGGTATTCAACATTCGAACCCAGTTCGGGGTTCACCATTCGAATCCAGTTCCGTATTTAACTTTCAAAGTCAGTTCGGGGTTCGACATTCGAACCCAGTTCGGTATTCAACATTCAGAGTCAGTTCGGGGTTCGACATTCGAACCCAGTTCGGTATTCAACATTCAAACCCAGTTCGGGGTTAAACATTCGAATCCAGTTCAGTATTCAACATTCAAAGTCAGCTCGGTAATCAACATTCGAATCCAGTTCGGGGTTCGACATTCGAACCCAGTTAGGTATTCAACATCCGAACCCAGTTCGGGGTTCGACATTCGAACCCAGTTCGGTATCCAGTTCGAATGTCGAACCCCGAACTGGGTTCGAATGTTGAATAATTCGTTGAATTCGAGTTCGAGTGTTGAATACCGAACTGGGTTTGAATGTCGAACCCCGAACTGACTTTGAATGTCCAACCCCGAAATTACTCTGAATGTTGAATACCGAACCGGGTTCGAATGTCGAACCCCGAACTGACTTTGAATGTTGAATACCGAACTGGATTCGAATGTCGAACCCCGAACTGACTTTAAATGTTGAATACCGAACTGGGATCGAATGTCGAACCCCGAACTGACTTTGAATGTTGAATACCAAACTTGGTTCGAATATCGAACCCCGAACTGGATTCGAATGTGAAATACCAAACTGGGTTCGAATCTCGAACCCCTAACTTACTCTAAATGTTGAAGTACACCTTGGAAGTTTATATGCAATTAGTGGTGGTAAACCTTAATTTACACTATCTGGATGGCGGATAACCTGGTCAGGTGTTCAATGGGAATCAATAAAGCAAACAGGGCGCACAATTACATTTTGCAGCAAGTTGTGTTTGAAGTAAAATATGTTTAAACAAACAATAACCGAAATTGTATTGAGAGGTTTGTATCAGTGTACACTATACATTAACGAGCAAAATCAATATTTCATATCGAACATTAAAGTGTGTATGCTTTATGAATAATAATATAAATAAATCAACCGAAATTTTATTTACACGTACCCATTAGTTAACACCATTTTAGTTTTGTGCACGTAATAGGAGAATCAGTAATCTCGTGTTGTGTTTGAAATGACAGCATTGTAGCTTCTTAAATATAACATGTTTGCATTTGGGTTTACAGAGGTGTTCACATTTAATCCAGACGTGCGAAAAATCATAACTTGACCACATACGCACAACAAGGATTTATGGCGACTTTTGTGGGTCTGATGATGGAAATTAGCTATTGAAATTTAAGGTAATATATTTATATGCACATATAAATTATATAAATTTATCATGCAGATGTGCACTTTTCTGCCCAATAAAGGGGTGACCTAGATCTATTAAATTTTGCTTTATTTGGTACTTACCAATAGAGCAAATCAATGCGGAATCCCTCGACGTTTATTGTACGTAACGTTATCTGACGTCATGCACGTAACGTTGCATGACGTCATACAACAAACAAAAAACAACAACATTGCAGCGTCCTCGATAAGCGTAACATTCTGAGAAATAGGTAATAATAGTAATTCATATAGAAAATGTGAATAATCTACATGATAAATAGAATATTATGTCAGTGCCTTTTACTATCAAGTTTATTAGGCTCGGCACGAAAACGAACAATGAGCCGAGCCATTCTTCGTTTTCTAAGCCTCGCCTAATAAACTTGATAGTAAAAGGCACTGACATAATATTCTCTATATATTAATGATACTATGGTTATCCACTTAATTTTGTTCTTAGCTTCCTACACACTGAATATTATTTAGTAACATGTATCCATGATCCAAAAGTCGTGGGTTCGATTCTGGCCATTGCCATATGCGTTGTGTCCCTGAGCAAGACACTTTATCTGCATTGTTTAGTACTGGTTCTACCCAGGAAGACATCGAGAGTGATTCAAATAAGTTCATAGAGCTTTCGTTACAATCGATGTAAAATAAATAAGTTTAAACTAACATGTATATGATTTAAAAGTTAATTTTCTACAATTATACTGAAACGTTTGTTAACATTGTTTTCTTTTAAAGTGAGTTATAGAAGTATCACATATCACGCATAAACTGTGATAATTTTGTATTTTGCAATTGTATGTTTATGGTGCAGCATACTCATTATGCTATATATCAGTTTTTCGTGTGTAGAGATAAGTTTCGACTATTCAACGATGCAACGCCACAATAGCTCGCAAATAATCATGCTCTCGGTTCTCAAAAAGTTTAAACTGCCTAATAATCCAGTACACCATGTTGTCTTTCGATAATGACAATGATGAAGATATATATGATGGTCATGTATATATATGTTGTCATTCGGAAATATACAATGATCTAGAGTATATAAATGTTGTCATTCGAAAATATATACTGATGTAGTATAGCTATGTTGTCATAATGAAATATGTAATGATCTAGTCATTCTGAAATCTGTACTGATCTAATACACCCATGTTGTCATTCTAAAATGTATAATGATCTAGAACACAGATGTTGTCATTCTGAAATATATAATGATCTATTAAAAAAATATTACAACCATGTTGTCATTCTGTAATGTATAATGATCTAGTACACCCATGTTGTCATTCTGAAATGTATAATGATCTAGTACACCCATGTTGTCATTCTAAAATGTATAATGATCTAGTACATCCATTTTGTCATTCTAAAATATGTAATAATCTAGTACACCCATGTTGCCATTCAGAAATGTATACTGATCTAGTGTATATATATATACAAAGCTATGTACAACCGCGTGACCATAATGATCAAGTACATCAACATTTACATTATAAGATGTATTATGACTTGTACAACCACGTTGTCACAATAAATAACGAAAATACGACAATATCAATTGGCGTCTTTGCGCGGCTGAAGTGTGTCTTTTCGTCTTTTCGCTTGGCGTTCTGTCATCTTTTCGCCCATGAAATGTCGTCTTTTCGTTCTGTCGTCTTTCCGCGCTGCATTTGGCCTCTATTCGTTCTGTCGTCTTTTCGCGGCGAAATAACAAAAAGACGAAAAGACGACAAATGGCTGAAATCAGCCATCATAATATTGGTTTGGACTCCCGCCCGGCGAATGACTAAGGTGCGCCATGTGTCGTTACACAAGCTACGGCTGCCTTCTAGGACAACAGCTTTATAACTTGAGATTTTAGAGATCGATCTCATTAACTTTTACCGTCGTAATATTTTCACGAAACAATTAAAACAATGCATAACAACTCCGATAAAACCTCTCGAGTTGTAGTGTACATCTATGTGAACAGATAACACTGTTTTCAATATGTAACCATTGAGTAGCATTAACCTCCCTTTATATATAGAGAGATATTCAAAAATAACGTATGCATAGGCAAGTATATATTCATATTTAATTAATACTTTCCAGATGTCCCTCGTATTTATCGCTTTAAATTGAGTTAAACTGCGTTATAAACAACAATAACAAAAGAGGAAATTCAATTAACACAACATTTAGTAACTCTCTGTAACTGGATTGTATTGTAGAAAAAAATATCAACTCATATGAAACATAATCATTCAAGAAGTTACATATGAAGCATACATGCCGTACTTATCTAATAAGTAAAACAATTTTTAAAATATAACAAAATACATGTACAATAGAAACTCAGACCTATGTCGGTGCTAGACAGTGTTTATTTTAATACTGTTTGCTTGTTATAACGAATACATGGGTTATCGTACAGTGTTAAAGTATGTGTTTTAGTTACAATGTTTCCCGCTCAAATGTGGTTAAGACATAAAATAAAATAACCAAAATTTAACAAAAATAGATGACTAGTTGAGCATTGAGCGCGCTGCTACAAGTGGACACCATCGTGATATGACTAAACTACAGTTAAAAGCGAGGTTTACCGGTTAAACCCCATCACACATATACGTATACCTATCGAAATAACGAAAAGACGACATGGCAGAAATCAGCTAC
>JAWPHD010024825.1:0-18098 GCA_037043455.1 Cyrtodaria siliqua | reverse complement strand
ATATATGCGTACGAACTGAATATATATGCGTAAGAACGGAATATATATGTGTAAGAACGGAATATATATGCGTAAGAACTGAATATATATGTGTAAGAACGGAATATATATGTGTAAGAACGGAATATATTCGTGTAAGAACGGAATATATATGTGTAAGAACGGAATATATATGTGTAAGAACGGAGTATATATGTGTAAGAACTGAATATATATGTGTAAGAACTGAATATATATGTGTAAGAAGTGAATATATATTTGTAAGAAACTGAATATATATCTGTAAGAACTGAATATATATGCGTAAGAACTGAATATATATGTGTAAGAACTGAATATATATGCGTAAGAACTGAATATATATGCGTAAAACTGAATATATATGCGTAAGAACTGAACATATATGTGTAAGAAATGAATATATATGCGTAAGAACTGAATATATATGCGTAAGAACTGAATATATATGTGTAAGAACGGAATATTTATGTGTAAGAACGGAATATATATGCGTAAGAACTGAATATATATGTGTAAAAACGGAATATATATGTGTAAGAAGTGAATATATATGTATAAGAACGGAATATATATGTGTAAGAAGTGAATATATATGTGTAAGAACTAAAAATATATGGGAAGAAACGGAATATATGTGTAAGAATAAATATGCGTAAGAACGGAATATATATGTGTAACAACGGAATATATATGCGTAAGAACTGACTATATATGCGTAAGAACTGAATATATATTTGTAAGAACTGAATATATGAGTAAGAACTGAATATATATGAGTTAAACTGAATATATTTGCGTAAGAACTGAACATATTTGCGTTAGAACTGAATATATATGCGTAAGAACTGAATATATATGCGTAAAACTGGATACATATGCGTAAGATCTGAATATATATGCGTAAGAACTGAATATATATGCGTAAAACTGAATATATATGCGAAAGAACGGAATATATATGCGTAAGAACGGAATATATGTGTAAGAACGGAATATATACGTGTAAGAACGGAATATATACGTGTAAGAACGGAAAATATATGCGTTAGAACGGAATATATGTGCGTAAAACTGAATATATATGCGTAAGAACTGAACATATATGTGTAATAAATGAATAAATATGCGTAAGAACTGAATATATATGTGTAAGAACGGAATATATATGTGTAAGAACGAAATATATATGTGTAAGAACGGAATATGGACGTGTAAGAAAGGAATATGTATGGGTAAGAACTGAACATATATGTGTAAGAAATGAATATATATGCGTAAGAACTGAATATATATGCGTAAGAACTGAATATATATGCGTAAGAACTGAATATATATCTGTAAGAACTGAACATATATGTGTAAGAACGGAATATATATGTGTAAGAAGTGAATATATATGTGTAAGAACTGAACATATATGTGTAAGAAATGAATATATATGCGTAAGAACTGAATATATATGCGTAAGAACGGAATATATATGTGTAAGAACGGAATATATATGCGTAAGAACTGAATATATATGTGTAAGAACGGAATATATATGTGTAAGAACGGAATATATTCGTGTAAGAACGGAATATATATGTGTAAGAACTGAATATATATGTGTAAGAACGGAATATATATGTGTAAGAACTGAATATATATGTTATATGTGTAAGAACGGAATATATATGTGTAAGAACTGAATATATATGCGTAAGAACGGAATATATATGCCTAAGAACTGAATATATATGCGTAAGAACGAAATATATATGTGTAAGAACGGAATATATATGTGTAAGAACGGAAAAAATATGTGTAAGAATGGAATATATATGTGTAAGAACTTAATATATATGTGTAAGAACGGAATATATATGTGTAAGAACGGAATATGTACGTGTAAGAACGGAATATATATGTGTAAGAACTGAATATATATGTGTAACAACTGAACATATATGTGTAAGAAATGAATATATATGCGTAAGAACTGAATATATATGTGTAAGAACGGAATATATATGTGTAAGAACGGAATATGTACGTGTAAGAACGGAATATATATGTGTGAGAACTGAATATATATGTGTAAGAACTGAACATATATGTGTAAGAAATGAATATATATGCGTAAGAACTGAATATATATGCGTAAGAAATGAATATATATGCGTAAGAACTGAATAAATATATGTAAGAACTGAATATATATGTGTAAGAACGGAATATCTATGTGTAAGAACTGAATATATATGTGTAAGAACTGAACATATATGTGTAATAAATGAATATATATGCGTAAGAACTGAATATATATGCGAAAGAACTGAATATATATCTGTAAGAACTGAACATATATATGTAACAACCCAATACATATGTCAAAGAAGTGAATATATATGTGTAAGAACTGAATATATATGTGTAAGAACGGAATATATATGTGTAAGAACAGAATAATTATGTGTAAGAACGGAATATATATGTGTAAGAACTGAATATATATGCGTAAGAACTGAATATATATGCGTAAAAGTGAATATATATGCGTAAGAACTCAACATATATGTGTAAGAAATGAATATATATGCGTACGAACTGAATATATATGCGTAAGAACCGAATATATATGTGTAAGAACGGAATATATATGCGTAAGAACTGAATATATATGTGTAACAACGGAATATATGTGTAAGAACGGAATATATTCGTGTAAGAACGGAATATATATGTGTAAGAACGGAATATATATGTGTAAGAACGGAATATATATGTGTAAGAACTGAATATATATGTGTAAGAACTGAATATATATTTGTAAGAAACTGAATATATATCTGTAAAAACTGAATATATATTCGTAAGAACTGAATATATATGAGTAAGAACGGAATATATATGTGTAAGAACGGAATATATATGTGTAAGAACGGAATATGTACGTGTAAGAACTGAATATATATGTGTAAGAACGGAATATATATGTGTATATATGTGTAAGAACGGAATACATATGTGTAAGAACTGAATATATATGCGTAAGAACTGAATATATATGCGTAAAAACGGAATATATATGTGTAAGAACGGAATATATACGCGTAAAACTGGATACATATGCGTAAGATCTGAATATATATGCGTAAGAACTGAATATATGTGCGTAAAACTGAATATATATGCGTAAGAACTGAACATATATGTGTAATAAATGAATAAATATGCGTAAGAACTGAATATATATGTGTAAGAACGGAATATATATGTGTAAGAACGGAATATATATGTGTAAGAACGGAATATGGACGTGCAAGAAAGGAATATATATCTGTAAGAACTGAACATATATGTGTAAGAAATGAATATATATGCGTAAGAACTGAATATATATGCGTAAGAACTGAATTTATATGCGTAAGAACTGAATATATATCTGTAAGAACTGAACATATATGTGTAAGAACGGAATATATATGTGTAAGAAGTGAATATATATGTGTAAGAACTGAATATATATGTGTAAGAACGGAATATATATGTGTAATAACGGAATAATTATGTGTAAGAACGGAATATATATGTGTAATAACTGAATATATATGTGTAAGAACTGAATATATATGCGTAAGAACTGAATATATATGCGTAAAACTGAATATATGTGCGTAAGAACTGAACATATATGTGTAAGAAATGAATATATATGCGTACGAACTGAATATATATGCGTAAGAACGGAATATATATGTGTAAGAACGGAATGTATATGCGTAAGAACTGAATATATATGTGTAAGAACGGAATATATATGTGTAAGAACGGAATATATTCGTGTAAGAACGGAATATATATGTGTAAGAACGGAATATATATGTGTAAGAACGGAGTATATATGTGTAAGAACTGAATATATATGTGTAAGAACTGAATATATATGTGTAAGAAGTGAATATATATTTGTAAGAAACTGAATATATATCTGTAAGAACTGAATATATATGCGTAAGAACTGAATATATATGTGTAAGAACTGAATATATATGCGTAAGAACTGAATATATATGCGTAAAACTGAATATATATGCGTAAGAACTGAACATATATGTGTAAGAAATGAATATATATGCGTAAGAACTGAATATATATGCGTAAGAACGGAATATATATGTGTAAGAACGGAATATTTATGTGTAAGAAAGGAATATATATGCGTAAGAACTGAATATATATGTGTAAAAACGGAATATATATGTGTAAGAAGTGAATATATATGTGTAAGAACGGAATATATATGTGTAAGAAGTGAATATATATGTGTAAGAACTAAAAATATATGGGTAGAAACGGAATATATGTGTAAGAATAAATATGCGTAAGAACGGAATATATATGTGTAACAACGGAATATATATGCGTAAGAACTGACTATATATGCGTAAGAACTGAATATATATTTGTAAGAACTGAATATATGTGTAAGAACTGAATATATATGAGTTAAACTGAATATATTTGCGTAAGAACTGAACATATTTGCGTTAGAACTGAATATATATGCGTAAGAACTGAATATATATGTGTAAGAACTGAATATATATGCGTAAAACTGGATACATATGCGTAAGATCTGAATATATATGCGTAAGAACTGAATATATATGCGTAAAACTGAATATATATGCGAAAGAACGGAATATATATGCGTAAGAACGGAATATATGTGTAAGAACGGAATATATACGTGTAAGAACGGAATATATACGTGTAAGAACGGAAAATATATGCGTTAGAACGGAATATATGTGCATAAAACTGAATATATATGCGTAAGAACTGAACATATATGTGTAATAAATGAATAAATATGCGTAAGAACTGAATATATATGTGTAAGAACGGAATATATATGTGTAAGAACGAAATATATATGTGTAAGAACGGAATATGGACGTGTAAGAAAGGAATATATATGTGTAAGAACTGAACATATATGTGTAAGAAATGAATATATATGCGTAAGAACTGAATATATATGCGTAAGAACTGAATATATATGCGTAAGAACTGAATATATATCTGTAAGAACTGAACATATATGTGTAAGAACGGAATATATATGTGTAAGAAGTGAATATATATGTGTAAGAACTGAACATATATGTGTAAGAAATGAATATATATGCGTAAGAACTGAATATATATGCGTAAGAACGGAATATATATGTGTAAGAACGGAATATATATGCGTAAGAACTGAATATATATGTGTAAGAACGGAATATATATGTGTAAGAACGGAATATATTCGTGTAAGAACGGAATATATATGTGTAAGAACTGAATATATATGTGTAAGAACGGAATATATATGTGTAAGAACTGAATATATATGTTATATGTGTAAGAACGAAATATATATGTGTAAGAACTGAATATATATGCGTAAGAACGGAATATATATGCCTAAGAACTGAATATATATGCGTAAGAACGAAATATATATGTGTAAGAACGGAATATATATGTGTAAGAACGGAAAAAATATGTGTAAGAATGGAATATATATGTGTAAGAACTTAATATATATGTGTAAGAACGGAATATATATGTGTAAGAACGGAATATGTACGTGTAAGAACGGAATATATATGTGTAAGAACTGAATATATATGTGTAAGAACTGAACATATATGTGTAAGAAATGAATATATATGCGTAAGAACTGAATATATATGTGTAAGAACGGAATATATATGTGTAAGAACGGAATATGTACGTGTAAGAACGGAATATATATGTGTGAGAACTGAATATATATGTGTAAGAACTGAACATATATGTGTAAGAAATGAATATATATGCGTAAGAACTGAATATATATGCGTAAGAAATGAATATATATGCGTAAGAACTGAATATATATATGTAAGAACTGAATATATATGTGTAAGAACGGAATATCTATGTGTAAGAACTGAATATATATGTGTAAGAACTGAACATATATGTGTAATAAATGAATATATATGCGTAAGAACTGAATATATATGCGTAAGAACTGAATATATATGCGTAAGAACTGAATATATATCTGTAAGAACTGAATATATATGTGTAAGAACGGAATATATATGTGTAAGAACTGAATATATATGTGTAAGAACTGAATATATATGTGTAAGTACAGAATATATATGAGTAAGAACGGAATAAATATGTGTAAGAACGGAATATATATGTGTAAGAACTGAATATATATGTGTAAGAACTGAATATATATGCGTAAGAATTGAATATATATGCGTAAGAACGGAATATATATTTGTAAGAACGGAATATATGTGCGTAAGAACGGAAAATATATGTGTAAGAACGGAATATTTATGTGTAAGAATGGAATATATACGTGTAAGAACGGAATATATATGTGTAAGAACGGAATATATATGTGTAAGAACGGAATATATATGTGTAAGAACTGAATATATATGTTCAAGAACTGAATATATATGTGTAAGATCTGAATATATATTTGTAACAAACTGAATATATATGTGTAAGAACTGAATATATATGCCTAAGAACTGAATATATATGCGTAAGAACGGAATATATATGTGTTAGAACGGAATATATATGTGTAAGAACGGAATATGTACGTGTAAGAACGGAATATATATGTGTAAGAACGGAATATATATGTGTATATATGTTTAAAAACGAAATATATATTTGTACGAAACTGAATATATATGTGTAAGAACGGAATATATATGTGTAAGAACTGAACATATATGTGTAAGAAATGAATATATATGCGTAAGAACTGAATATATATAAGTAAGAACTGAATATATGTCTGTAAGAACTGAATATTAATGTGTAAGAACTGACTATATATGCGTAAGAACGGAATATATATGTGTATGAACGGATATATGTGTGTAAGAACGGAATATATACGTGTAAGAACGGAACATATATGTGTAAGAACGGAATATATATGCGTAAAACTGAATATATATGCGTAAGACTGAACATATATGTGTAAGAAATGAATATATATGCGTAAGAACTGAATATATAGGCGTAAGAACCGAATATATATGTGTAAGAACAGAATATATATGTGTAAGAACGGAATATATATGTGTAAAAACGGAATATATATGTGTAAGAACGGAATATATACGTGTAAGAACGGAATATATACGTTTAAGAACGAAATATATATGTGTAAAAACGGAATATATACGTGTAAGAATGGAATATATAAGTGAAAGAACGGAATGTATACGTGTAAGAACGGAATATATGTGTAAGAATATATATGCGTAAGAACGGAATATATATGTGTAAGAACGGAATATATATGCGTTAAGAACTGAATATATATACGTAAAAACGGAAAATATGTGTAAGAACTGAATATATGTGTAAGAATTGAATATATACGTGTAAGAACGGAATATATACGTGTAAGAACGGAATATATACGTGTAAGAACGGAAAATATATGCGTTAGAACGGAATATATATGTGTAAGCACTGAATATATATGTGTAAGAACGGAATATATATGTGTAAGTACGGAATATATATGGGTAAGAACGGAATATGTACGTGTAAGAACGGAATATATATGTGTAAGAACTGAACATATATGTGTAAGAACTGAATATATATGTGTAAGAAGTGAATATATATGTGTAAGAACTGGATATATATGTGTAAGAACGGAATATATATGTGTAAGAACGGAATATATATGTGTAAGAAGTGAACATGTATGTGTAAGAAATGAATATATATGCGTAAGAACTGAATATATGTGCGTAAGAACTGAATATATATCTGTAAGAACTGAATATATATGCGTAAGTTCTGAATATGTATTCGTCAGAACGGAATATATATGTGTAAAAACGGAATATATATGTGTAAGAACGGAATATATATTTGTAAGAACGGAATATATATGTGTAAGAACAGAATATATATGTGTAAAAACGAAATATATATGTGTAAGAACGGAATATATACGTGTAAGAACGGAATAGATACGTGTAAGAACGGAATATATACGTGAAAGAACTGAATATATATGCGTTAGAACGGAATATATATGTGTAAGAACGGAATATATATGTGTAAGAACGACATATATGTGTAAGAATATATATGCGTAAGAACGGAATATATATGTGTAAGAACGGAATATATATGCGTAAGAACTGAATATATATGCGTAAGAACTGAATATATATGTGTAAAAACTGAATATATGTGTAAGAACTGAATATATACGTGTAAGAACGGAATATATACGTGTAAGAACGGAATATATACGTGTCAGAACGGAAAATATATGCGTTAGAACGGAATTTATATGTGTAAGAAGTCAATATATATGTGTAAGAACTGAATATATATGTGTAAGAACTGAATATATATGTGTAAGAACGGAATATATATGTGTAAGAACGGAATATATATGGGAAAGAACGGAATATGTACGTGTTAGAACGGAATATATATGTGTAAGAACTGAACATATATGTGTAAGAACTGAATATATATGTGTAAGAAGTGAATACATATGTGTAAGAACTGGATTTATTTGTGTAAGAACGGAATATATATGTGTAAGAACTGAACATATATGTATAAGAACTGAATATATATGTGTAAGAAGTGAATATATATGTGTAAGAACTGAATATATATGTGTAAGAAAGGAATATATACGCTTAAGAACTGAATATATATGCGTAAGAACTGAACATTTATGCGTAAGAACGGAATATGTACGTGTAAGAACGGAATATATATGTGTAAGAACGGAATATATATGTGTAAGAACGGAATATATATGTGTAAGAACGGAATATATATGCGTAAGAACTGAATATATATGAGCAAGAACTGAACATATATGCGTAAGAACGGAATATGTACGTGTAAGAACGCAATAAATATGTGTAATAACGGAATATATATGTGTAACAACTGAATATATATGTGTAAGAACTGAATATATATGTGTAAGAACTGAATATATATGCCTAAGAACGGAATATATATGTGTAAGAACGGAATATATGTGTAAGAATATATATGCGTAAGAACTGAATATATATGTGTAAGATCTGAATATATATGCGTAAGAACGGAATATATATGTGTAAGAACGGAATATATATGCGTAAGAACTGAATATATTATGTGTAAGAACTGAACATATATGTGTAATAAATGAATAAATATGCGTAAGAACTGAATATATATGTGTAAGAACGGAATATATATGTGTAAGAACGGAATATATATGTGTAAGAACGGAATATGGAAGTGTAAGAAAGGAATATATATGTGTAAGAACTGAACTTATATGTGTAAGAAATGAATATATATGCGTAAGAACTGAATATATATGCGTAAGAACTGAATATATATGCGTAAGAACTAAATATATATCTGTAAGAACTGAACATATATGTGTAAGAACGGAATATATATGTGTAAGAAGTGAATATATATGTGTAAGAACTGAACATATATGTGTAAGAACTGAATATATATGCGTAAGAACTGAATATATATGCGTAAGAACGGAATATATATGCGTAAGAACTGAATATATATGTGTAAGAACGGAATATATATGTGTAAGAACGGAATATATTCGTGTAAGAACGGAATATATATGTGTAAGAACGGAATATATATGTGTAAGAACGGAATATATATGTGTAAGAACTGAATATATATGTTATATGTGTAAGAACGGAATATATATGTGTAAGAACTGAATATATATGTGTAAGAACGGAATATATATGTGTAAGAACGGAATATGTACGTGTAAGAACTGAATATATATTTGTAAGAACGGAATATATATGTGTAAGAACTAAATATATATGTGTAAGAAGTGAATATATATGTGTAAGAACTGAATATATAAGTGTAAGAACTGAATATATATGTGTAAGAATGGAATATATATGTGTAAGAAAGGAATATATATGTGTAAGAAGTGAATATATATGTGTAAGAACTGAATATATATGCGTAAGAACGGAATATATATGCCTAAGAACTGAATATATATGCGTAAGAACGGAATATATATGTGTAAGAACGGAATATATATGTGTAAGAACGGAAAAAATATGTGTAAGAATGGAATATATATGTGTAAGAACTTAATATATATGTGTAAGAACGGAATATATATGTGTAAGAACGGAATATGTACGTGTAAGAACGGAATATGTATGTGTAAGAACCGAATATATATGTGTAAGAACTGAACATATATGTGTAAGAAAGGAATATATATGCGTAAGAACTGAATATATATGTGTAAGAACGGAATATATATGCGTAAGAACGGAATATATATGCGTAAGAACGGAATATATATGTGTAAGAACGGAATATATATGTGTAAGAAGGGAATATGTACGTGTAAGAACTGAATACATATGTGTAAGAACGGAATATATATGTGTATATATGTGTAAGAACGGAATACATATGTGTAAGAACTGAATATATATGTGTAAGAAGTGAATATATATGTGTAAGAACGGAATATATATGTGTAAGAACGGAATATATATGTGTAAGAACGGAATATATATGTGTAAGAACGGAATATATATGCGTAAGAACTGAATATAAATGTGTAAGAAAGGAATATATATGTGTAAGAACGGAATATGTACGTGTAAGAACGGAATATATATTTGTAAGAACGGAATATATATGTGTAAGAAGTGAATATATATGTGTAAGAACTGAATATATATAAGTAAGAACGGAATATATATGCCAAAGAACTGAATATATACGCGTAAGAATGGAATATATATGTGTAAGAACGGAATAAATATGTGTAAGAATGGAATATATATGTGTAAGAACTTAATATATATGTGTAAGAACGGAATATATATGTGTAAGAACGGAATATGTACGTGTAAGAACGGAATATATATGTGTAAGAACTGAATACATATGTGTAAGAACTGAACATATATGTGTAAGAAATGAATATATATGCGTAAGAACTGAATATATATGTGTAAGAACGGAATATATATGTGTAAGAACGGAATATGTACGTGTAAGAACGGAATATATATGTGTGAGAACTGAATTTATATGTGTAAGAACTGAACATATATGTGTAAGAAATGAATATATATGCGTCAGAACTGAATATATATGCGTAAGAACTGAATATATATGCGTAAGAACTGAATATATATCTGTAAGAACTGAATATATATGTGTAAGAACGGAATATATATGTGTAAGAACTGAATATATATGTGTAAGAACGGAATATATATGTGTAAGATATGAATATATATCCGTAAGAACTGAATATATATGCGTAAGAACTGAATATATATGCGTAAGAACTGAATATATATCTGAAAGAACTGAATATATATGTGTAAGAACGGAATATATATGTGTAAGAACTGAATATATATGTGTAAGAACTGAATATATATGTGCAGGAACAGAATATATATGAGTAAGAACGGAATAAATATGTGTAAGAACGGAATATATATGTGTAAGAACTGAATATATATGAGTAAGAACGGAATAAATATGTGTAAGAACGGAATATATATGTGTAAGAATTGAATATATATGCGTAAGAACGGAATATATATTTGTAAGAACGGAATATATGTGCGTAAGAACGGAATATTTATGTGTAAGAACGGAATATTTATGTGTAAGAACGGAATATATACGTGTAAGAACGGAATATATATGTGTAAGAACGGAATATATATTTGTAAGAACGGAATATATATGTGTAAGAACTGAATATATATGTTCAAGAATGGAATATATATGTGTAAGAACAGAATATATATGTGTAAGAACGGAATATATATGTGTAAGAACGGAATATGTACATGTAAGAATGGAATATATATGTGTAAGAATGGAATATATATGTGTATATATGTGTAAGAACGGAATATATATGTGTAATAACTGAATATATATGTGTAAGAAGTGAATATATATGCGTAAGAACTGAATATATATGTGTAAGAACGGAATATATATGTGTAAGAACGGAATATATATGTGTAAGAACGGAATATGTACGTCTAAGAACGGAATATATATGTGTAAGAACTGAACATATATGTGTAAGAAATGAATATATATTCGTAAGAAATGAATATATATGCGTAAGAAACTGATATATGTCTGTAAGAACTGAATATTTATGTGTAAGAACTGAATATATATGCGTAAGAACTGAATATATATTCGTAAGAACGGAATATATATGTGTAAGAACGGAATATATATGTGTAAGAACGGAATATGTACGTGTAAGAAAGGAATATATATGTGTAAGAACTGAACATATATGTGTAAGAAATTAATACATATGCGTAAGAACCGAATATATATGCGTAAGAACTGAATATATATGTGTAAGAACTGAATATATGTGTAAGAACTGAATATTTACCTGTAAGAACGGAATATATTCGTGTAAGAAGTGAATATATATGTGTAAGAACTGAATATATACGTGTAAGAACGGAATATATATGTGTAAGAACGGAATATATATGCGTAAAACTGAATATATATGCGTAAGACTGAACATATATGTGTAAGAAATGAATATATATGCGTAAGAACTAAATATATAGGCGTAAGAACGGAATATATATGTGTAAGAACAGAATATATATGTGTAAGAACGGAATATATATGTGTAAAAACGGAATATATATGTGTAAGAACGGAATATATACTTGTAAGAACGGAATATATACGTGTAAGAACGATATATATACGTGTAAAAACGGAAAATATACGTGTAAGAATGGAATATATAAGTGAAAGAACGGAATATATACGTGTAAGAACGGAATATATATGAGTTAGAAAGGAATATATATGTGTAAGAACGGAATATATATTGTGTAAGAACGGAATATATGTGAAAGAATATATATGCGTAAGAACGGAATATATATGTGTAAAAACGGAATATATATGTATAAGAACAGAATATATATGTGTAAGAACGGAATAGGTACGTGTAAGAACGGAATATATATGTGTAAGAACGGAATATATATGTGTAAGAACTGAATACATATGTGTAAGAACTGAATATATATGTGTAAGAATTGAATATATATGTGTAAGAACTGAATATATATGTGTAAGAACGGAATATATATGTGTAAGAATGGAATATATATGTGTAAGAACGGAATATATATGTGTAAGAACTGAATATATATGCGTAAGAACGGAATATATATGTGTAAGAACTGAATATATATGCATAACAATGGAATATATATGTGTCAGAACGGAATAGATATGTGTAAGAACGGAATATATATGTGTGGGAACGGAATAAATACGTGTAAGAACGGAATATATATGTTTAAGAACGGATTATATATGCGTAAGAACTGAATATATATATGCGTAAGAACTGAATATATGTTCGGTAAACTGAATATATATGCGAAAGAACGGAATATTTATGCATAAGAACGGAATATATAAGTAAGAACGGAATATATATGCGTAAAACTGAATATATATGCGTAAGACTGAACATATATGTGTAAGAACAGAATATATATGTGTAAGAACGGAATATATATGTGTAAATACGGAATATATATGTGTAAGAACGGAATATATACATGTAAGAACGGAATATATACGTGTAAGAACGAAATATATATGTGTAAAAACGGAATATATACGTGTAAGAATGGAATATTTAAGTGAAAGAACGGAATATATACGTGTAAGAACGGAATATATATGCGTTAGAACGGAATATATATGTGTAAGAACTGAATATATATGTGTAAGAATATATATGCGTAAGAACGGAATATATATGTGTAAAAACGGAATATATATGTATAAGAACAGAATATATATGTGTAAGAACGGAATATGTACGTGTAAGAACGGAATATATATGTGTAAGAACGGAATATATATGTGTATATCCGGTAAGAACTGAATACATATGTGTAAGAACTGAATATATATGTGTAAGAAGTGAAAATATATGTGTAAGAACTGAATATATATGTGTAAGAACGGAATATATATGTGCAAGAACGGAATATATAAGTGTAAGAACCGAATATATATGTGTAAGAACTGAATATATCTGCGTAAGAACGGAATATATATGCGTAAGAACTGAATATATATGCGTAAGAACGGAATATATATGTGTCAGAACGGAATAGATATGTGTAAGAACGGAATATATATGTGTGGGAACGGAATATATATGTTTAAGAACGGGTTATATATGCGTAAGAACTGAATATATATATGCGTAAGAACGGAATATATAATCGTTAAACTGAATATATATGCGAAAGAACGGAATATTTATGCATAAGAACGGAATATATGTGTAAGAACGGAATATATATGTGTAAGAACGGAATATATATGCGTAAGAACTGAATATATATGCGTAAGAACTGAATATATATGCTTAAGGACTGAATATATATGTGTAAGAACGGAATATATATGTTAAAGAACGGAATATATATGTGTAAGAACGGAATATATATGTGTAAGAACTGAATATATATGTGTAAGACTGAATATATATGTGTAAGAACGGAATATATATGTGTAAGAAGTGAATATATATGTGTAAGAACTAATATATATGTGTAAGAACGGAATATATATGTGTAAGAACGGAATATATATGTGTAAGAACGGAATATATATGTGTAAGAACGGAATATATATGCGTAAGAACTGAATATATATGTGTAAGAACGGAATATATATATGTAAGAACCAAATATATATGTGTTAGAACTGAATATATATGTGTAAGAACTGAATATATATGTGTAAGAACGAAATATATATATGTAAGAACGGAATAATTATGTGTAAGAACGGAATATATATGTGTGAGAACGGAATATATATGCGTAAGAACTAAATATATATGTGTAAGAACGGAATATATATGTGTAAGAACCGAATATATATGTGTTAGAACTGAACATATATGTCTAAGAACTGAATATATATGTGTAAGAACTGAATATATATGTGTAATAACTGAATATATATGCGTAAGAACTGAACATATATGCGTAAGAACTGAATATATGCGTAAGAACTGAATATATATGTGTAAGAACTGAATATATATATTCGTAAAACTGGATACATATGCGTAAGATCTGAATATATATGCGTAAGAACTGAATATATATGCGTAAAACTGAAAATATATGCGAAAGAACGTAATATATATGTGTAAGAACGGAATATATGTGTAAGAACGGAATATATATGTGTAAGAAGTGAATATATATGTGTAAGAACTGAATATATATGTGTAAGAACTGAATATATATGTGTAAGAACGGAATATATTTGTGTAAGAACGGAATATATATGTATAAGAACGGAATATGGACGTGTATGAAAGGAATATATATGTGTAAGAACTGAACATATATGTGTAAGAAATGAATATATATGCGTAAAAACTGAATATATATGCGTAAGAACTGAATATATATGCGTAAGAACTGAATATATATGCGTAAGAACTGAATATATATGCCTAAGAAATGAATATATATGCGTAAGAACGGAATATGTATGTGTAAAAACGGAATATATATATGCGTAAGAACTGAATACATATGTGTAAGAACTGAATATATATGTGTAAGAACGGAATATATATGTGTAAGAACGGAATATATGTGTAAGAATATATATACGTAAGAATGGAATATATATGCGTAAGAACTGAATATATATGTGTAAGAACGGAATATATATGTGTAAGAACGGAATATATATGTGTAAGAACGACATATATGTGTAAGAATATATATGCGTAAGAACGGAATATATATGTGTAAGAACGGAATATATATGCGTAAGAACTGAATATATATGCGTAAGAACTGAATATATATGTGTAAGAAGTGAATATATGTGTAAGAACTGAAAATATACGTGTAAGAACGGAATATATACGTGTAAGAACGGAAAATATATGCGTTAGAACGGAATATATATGTGTAAGAAGTGAATATATATGTGTACGAACTGAATATATATGTGTAAGAACTGAATATATATGTGTAAGAACGGAATATATATGTGTAAGAACGGAATATATATGGGAAAGAACGGAATATGTACGTGTAAGAACGGAATATATATGTGTAAGAACTGAACAAATATGTGTAAGAACTGAATATATATGTTTAAGAAGTGAATATATATGTGTAAGAACTGAATATATATGTGTAAGAACGGAATATATATGTGTAAGAACGGAATATGTACGTGTAAGAATGGAATATATATGTGTAAAAACTGAACATATATGTGTAAGAAATTAATATATATGCGTTAGAACTGAATATATATGCGTAAGAACTGAATATATATCTGTAAGAACTGAATATATATGTGTACGAACTGATATGCGTAATAACTGAATATATATGCGTAAGAACTGAATATATTTGTGTAAATACGGAATATATATGTGTAAGAACGGAATATGTACGTGTAAGAACGGAATATATATGTGTAAGTACGGAATATTTATGAGTAAGAACGGAAAAAATATGTGTAAGAACGGAATATATATCTGTAAGAACTGAATATATATGTGTAAGAACGGAATATATACGTGAAAGAACGGAATATATATGTTTAAGAACAGAATATAAACGTGTAAGAACGGAATAATATATGTGTAAAAACGGAATTTATATGTGTAAGAACGGAATATATACGTGTAAGAACGGAATATATACGTGTAAGAACGGAATATATATGTGTAAGAACGGAATATATATGCGTTACAACGGAAGATATATGTGTAAGAACGGAATATATATGTGTAAGAACGGAATATATGTGTAAGAATATATTTGCGTAAGAACGGAATATATATGTGTAAGAACGGAATATATATGCGTAAGAACTGAATATATATGAGTAAGAACTGAACATATATGCGTAAGAACGGAATATGTACGTGTAAGAACGAAATATATATGTGTAAGAACGGAATATATATGTGTAACAACTGAATATATATGTGTAAGAACTGAATATATGTGTAAGAACAGAATATTTATGCCTAAGAACGGAATATATATGTGTAAGAACGGAATATATGTATAAGAATATATATGCGTAAGAACTGAATATATATGTGTAAGATCTGAATATATATGCGAAAGAACGGAATATATATGTGTAAGAACGGAATATATATGCGTAAGAACTGAATATATATGTGTAAGAAATGAATATATATGCGTAAGAACTGAATATATATGCTTAAAACTGAATATATATGCGAAAGAACTGAACATATATGTGTAAGAACAGAATATATATGCCTTAGAACGGAATATATATGTGTAAAAACGGAATATATATGTGTCAGAACGTAATATATGTGTAAGAATATATATGCGTAAGAACGGAATATATATGTGTAAGAACGGAATATATATGCGTAAGAACTGAATATATATGCGTAAGAACTGAATATATATGTGTAAGAACTGAATATATATGTGTAAGAACTGAATATATATGCGTAAGAACTGAACATATATGCGTAAGAACTGAATATATATGCGTAAGAACTGAATATATATGTGTAAGAACGGAATATATTTGTAAGAACTGAATATATATGCATAAGAACTGAATATATATGTGTAAGAACTGAATATATATTTGTAAGAACTGAATATATATGCGTAAGAACTGAACATATATGCGTAAGAACTGAATATATATGTGTAAGAACGGAATATATATGTTAAAGAACGGAATATATATGTGTAAGAACGGAATATATATGTGTAAGAACTGAATATATATGTGTAAGAACTGAATATATATGTGTAAGAACGGAATATATATGTGTAAGAAGTGAATATATATGTGTAAGAACTGAATATATATGTGTAAGAACGGAATATATATGTGTAAGA
>JAWPHD010024824.1:0-18106 GCA_037043455.1 Cyrtodaria siliqua | reverse complement strand
ATTGTTGGGGCACTATATATTATCTCGGAGGTCAAGGTAATCAGGCTGCTATGTTAACAGGCTCTTCCATTGGGCGCCCCCGTATGCAAAGTTCTGCGTTTCAATGCACTGGTTTTCACGTGACAAACAATTAAGTCATTGCTTACGTCATATAGCTTGCGCTGTATGACGTCAAACGTGCTCACCTTGTTCAAGATGCTTATTAATGTTATATGTACATGTGCATATGATGGGTTTATTTCGGGGGGGTGCACGGTTTGGGAGAATGGCAATTTTGTTGTAATTAACATTTCATTAAAATTACTGTTCAGTTTGTCTTCGTGACGTATATTTACCAAGTGACGTCATGTAACGTGGCGCTTCCAACGGATGAAATATACGCGGGGAATTAATGTAACAGCTGTGTTTTATCGTAGAATAACATACAGCTGTCTCCCTTCTTTGTGTATATGGAAGACTGCGCAGGTCGTGTTAGAATAAACATTAATGAAAACTGGGCAGGTATTATATTTTCACTATTATAGTGAAGGTTACATACAATATCGATTCAGAAAGATGACTAGCATTCTTTTACCGAAAGTTTGGTTGTGAGTACATAGTGAATGTATATCAGCAGCATTGTTTCAGACACTGACTGGTGGTGTTTAAAATAATTAATTATACTTATTCAGTTTTTGATCTGTCTATATTGTCACAATGATATGCCTTTTGTGCATACGCCAAGACGAAAATGTCCTTCCGTTTTGTTTATATTTTCTTTAATCTGTGAAGCTGAATAATGTTTAATTCTATAGGTTATTGCATTTGTATGGCTAAATATTACTTGGAACGAGTTGTTTTGGCAAAGGACGACGAGCTGCGCCAAAACAACGAATTCCAAGTAATATTTAGCCATACAAATTCAATAACCTTTTTATTGTATACTTTCATATTGCTTTTGATCTATGTTAATTGTATGACTATTACTTTTCATTGTATTTGTGTTATTTTTATAGCTTTTGATGAAATTCCTATCTTGCCATTCAGTTTGATTTTGTGTGGATGATTATTTTGCGCGAAAACGACGTCGCCGTCGGATGACGTCATTAAAAACTTCAAGCGATTTCCTGAAGTTTGTTTACCATTCGATAACGTTAAAAACAGTGGGTGAGTGACCATTTGAATTATTTTATCAATTTTTGCCATAAAAGGTTGGAAAAAAAAATCGTATTTTTTTGTTGACACTATAGGAAGGATTTCGTTATTTTTATTTGAAAGTAGTTCTTTGTTTCTATTTCGCGGCTCTTAGCAAGCACGAGCAATAGAAATAAGGAACTACTTTCAAATAAAAATAACGGAATCCTTCCTATAGTGTCAACAAAAAAATACGAGTTTTTTTCAACCTTTTATGGCAAAAATTGATAAAATAATTCAAATGGTCACTCACACACTGTTTTTAACGTTATCGAATGGTAAACAAACTTCAGAAAATCGCTTGTTGTTTTTAATGACGTCATCCGACGTCGACGTCGTTTTCGCGCAAAATAATCATCCACTCAAAATGAAACTGAATGGCAAGATAGGAATTCCATCAAAAGCTATAAAAATAACACAAATACAATGAAAAGTAATAGTCATACAATTAACATTGATCAAAAACAATATGAGCTCGTCGTCCTGCGCCAAAACAACGAGTTCCAAGTAATATTTAGCCATACAAATGCAATAACCTTTATTATTATATAACCTATAAATAGACGCGTTTTCATTGGCTAAAAAGTAATTTTTTAGAAAAAATATCTAGCGATATTGACCTGTTTTTTTGATATTGACCTGTTTTTTTGATATTGACCTGTTTTATATAATTGTTTTTTTGATATTGACCTGTTTTATATAATTGTAAATTGAGGGTTATATAATAAAACAGTTATGGACTTTTCAGCTGTTATACATGATGTGATATGCACCAAAAAAATCATTATTGACCTCGGCTACTTTTCAGCTGTTATACATGATGTTGATATGTACCAAAAAATCATTATTGACCTCGGCTATCGCCTCGGTCAATAATGATTTTTTTGGTGCATATCACATCATGTATAACAGCTGAAAAGTCCATAATTGTATAATACTGTAGCAACGGCTCAGCATAAATATTTACCACACGATATATTGTATTGCGTAAATTGTTAACATATTTTGTTTATATGTGATAGATAAACTTTATTAATACAAAAGACCAAATCAAGTGGCCTATCAGTATACAACACAACATACATTATATTTATAATTAAACAGTAAGTGGTTTGCTGGCATAAATTTTACCAGTATATGTAATATATTCATTATTGTGCCACTGTTGGAATACATGTGTATTACTTTCATACATATATTTACGCATATAATCATTATAACGTTACGGTTACTCTTAACATGTATGTAACGCTTACCTCAAAGAAGAGAAGTATATATATATATATACATATATATATATATATATATATAATCACTTACTTTATCCTTGCCTTTCCGATTGTCTTGGAAGTTCCATATTCTTTTCAATGTTGGTGACTCGCATTTCTCTGTCAAAGTCGAAGAATAAAGTTAAGATAATGCATTTTTAACAGAGTATTTCTGGATTGCATACTGAACAGATGGTCATCTTGTCACTAAATAGACGTATTAAAATACTTATTTACAGAGACGGTATTTTATCAACAACGAAACGGTCAACATCTGTTGAATATCATTTGTTGACCCGAGTAATAAAATGCAACCGTATATAACGTGTTAATATACAAGATATTTTTGAACTTTTTCCTGCATTACATAAGTTTCAGGGTCTTCAGTCATACCTACTGAGTTCAGTAAGGCCACATAAAATTATATGTGTGTTTCCTGTTTCCCAAGCGACCCGTTTTTAAGGTCTGACTCTAAATGTTTTATTCCAAAAACAAAAATTGGAGAAAAATAATGAAATCAAAATCATGTTTTCAATTCTATCTCTTCTGTACCTGATATCAACACATATATGTTTAAGTTTAGTACGTTTTAACAGTATTTCGTGAGGGGAAAAAAGGGAGACAAAATATAAAATAAAATGTTTTCCCTACCTACCCTATTTTTCTTAAGTATGTAATAGGAACCACACATATAATTGTATTCGGCCTAATGAGTTACTTAGAAACGACTTATGTGGGTCGTAATTTTCAAAATTTATTTAATTTACACGTTTATTATGATTCTAACATGAAGTTTGGGTCTCATGGACTAGGGAGCCATTCATTTGTTACTACTGGCCTGTTACCTTGGGTGAATTTGTCAGAGTAATTGAACACCTTGTGATGAGCCTAACACCGCGTAGCAATTGATAGCACGATGGGAAGTTGTAATTGTACGATGATACGATGCGACTGAAGAGTAACAGACATCACAATGTGATGCTACACTCACACGAGGCAGTTTGTTTCGTACAGTTTAATATAGTATTGCAATGTTCCATCGTAGTTTCCATCTTGTCATTGCCTTAGCAATCAACGGCGGTTTCTTAATGGTGAAACTTTCTCTTCATAACCTCTATCCGACTTGTTTACTACATGTTTAGCGATAGTGATGGTCACGCATTTAATTATGAAGAGTGCTTGCAGCAAAATCTTCAAGATTACTCGTACACATTTTTTAAATCGGTCGGGTAAACACTAAATTATTCTTATAAAGACATCGAAGTGGCACATTTTTCACCGAAATATTGTTATTTTTTCTGATTGGTTAATACAGACACAAAATAAAGACCAACAGAAACACAATGCACCAATTCATAAATTAATAAATAAACATGTGGATGGTCAGGCATACTGTAATAACAAACAAGAGGCCCAAGAGGGCCTGCATTCGCTCTAATTGCTATATGGAGTCGGTGGTGGGGAACATGAAATTAGGCTTTTTAATGATCCATCCTGCAAAGTTTCGTTGAAATCCAACAAGGGGTCCAGGAGAACTAGTCCGGACAAAGTTTGTGTACTAAAACCTTTAAAGTGCCATATCTCCGCCAAATATCATGCAACCGTAACATGGCGATGATATACACAACTAGGCCCGGTACTAATCATCCCTAAAAAGTTTCGCTGAAATAGGGCCATTAGTTCAGAAGAAACTAATCTCGACAAAGTTTATACAGTAAAACCTTTAAGGGCCATAACTCTGCCAAATATCATTCAACTAGAACACGGCAATGGTATGCAAAACTAGGCTTGGTCCTGATCAACCTTGCAAATCCAGCCACTGGTTCAGGAAAACTAGTCCAAAGTTTGTGTATCAAAACATATAAAGGACCATACCTCCACCAACAATCTTACAGCCGGAATACGGTGTTGATATGCACAACTAGGCTTAGTACTGATCATCCCTGCAAAGTTTCGTTGAAATTCGGCCTGAGGTTTAGGAGAACTAGTCCAGACAAAGTGTGTGTACTAAAACCTTTAAAGGGCCATAATTCTGCCAAAATCATTCAACCGGAGTGACAATATGCGCAACTAGGCTTGATACTGATCATCCCTGCAAACTTTCTTTGAAATCCGGCCAAATGAAGGCCCTATCGTCTTTAACAAGGCAAAATACAGCATTTTAAACTAAATCAAGCACCATAACTCTGGTATTAATAGTCCAATTTGGCTGGTTGTCGAACTTGTCCAAGCTTTCATTGATATTAGCAACCTGGAAAAGTTTGGCAAAGATCGGATGGAAAATGAAAGCCCTATCATCTTAACGAAGCAAAATACAGCATTTTTAACTTAATCAATGGCCATAACCGTTACTAGTCCGATCTCTCTGGGTTTTCCATCTTGTCCGAGGTTTCGTTAACAATCTATGCAAGTTTAGTAAAGTAAAGTAAAGCAAGTTTGATAAGTGATGGTGCTAGAGTGTTCGCATGGCAGAATATGACATTTTTCAGCAAATTAAGAGCCATAACTCCGGTGTCACTAATCCGATATGGCTGGTTATCAAACTTCTAAGAGCTTTCATTGATATTAACAATCTGTGCAAGTTTGGTAAAGATCAAATAATAAATGAAGATGCTAGAATGTTCACAAGTCAGAATATGGCAATTTTCAGCAAATCAAGGGCCATAACTCAGGTGAAACTAATCCGATCTGGCTGGTTTTCGAACTTGTCCGAGCTTTCAATGATATAAAGGCCCTGCTCAAATTTGGTAAAGTAAAGGTTCTAGAGTGTTCACAAAGCAGAATATGGCATCTTTCAGCAAATCAAAGGCCATACATCCGGTGTTACTAATCCAACTGGCTGGTTTTCGATATTGTCCGAGCTTTTATTAATATTAACAATTTGTGCAAGTTGGGTAAAGATCAAATAATAAATGAAGGTGCTAGAGAGTTCACAAGGCAGAATATGGCATTTTTCAGCAAATCAAGGGCCATAACTCCGGTGTTACTAAACCGATCTGGCTAGTTTTCGAACTTGTCTGAGCTCTTATTGATGGTAAAGATCAAATAATAAATAAAGGTGCTATAGTCGTCACAAGGAAGACAAGTCTTAATATGGCATTTTTCAGCAAAACAAAGGCCATAACTCCGGTGAAACTAATCCGATCTGGCTGGTTTACGAACTTGTCCGAGCTTTCATATATATAAAGACACTGGCAAAGTTTCGTAAAGATCCGATTAATAATGAAGACCCTAAAGTGTTCACGAGCTAAAGCTAACGGACGGACGACAGACAACTCGTCATCCTATAAAAATAAAAATACGGATAAGCGGTTCCGGTTTCTTTTTTTTTCCAGTACAAAGGGCAGAAAGTTCCGTATTTAAAATCAAGCGTTGAAGATGATCAAGACTAAATTAACGCCATTTTTCAGAACAGCCATTTCATGTTTTCAACAAATCATAAACTAATTCCACCCTGGGATTCTTACGCCGCAACATCAGAAATTGTCCTCTCGAATGCAGGAAGCATATATCTCTATCGTCCGCTCAACGTTGGAATACGGATCCTCTCCAAAGACATCAACGCCATCGAAAAAGTACAAAGACTGGCAGCACGTTTCATAAAAAAGGACTACAAATCGCGCGACGAGGGCTGCGTCTCCAAGATGCTACTAGAACTCGACCTACCAACTCTCCAACAACGCCGGGAATTTAACAGGCTTACCTGTTTAAGATAGTGTTGGGTATGGTGCCGGCAGTGGACAACTGTGATTTCCTAGTCTTAAGCCCAGAGGAAATATTAAACCTGTCTCGTATACAATTTTTGAGACCAAGAACATTCTTAACAAAAGGCCCAAGAGGGCCTGTAGACGCTCTACTTGCATGATGTGATTCAAAAACATAAACATGATAGAGTTCAACCCAAGAAACATGTTTCCTATATATAACTCTATGTAAACTTTGGGTTATCGTGGCGGCCATTTTGAATAATAATGACAAACACAATCTTGATAGAGGTTAACCCAAGGAACATTTATATGATATTTCACAAGAATGGAATAAGTGGTTTCCGAGGAAATGTCGTTTGAAATTTATTTAAGTTTAACCTAGTTTTAGCTATGGCGACCATCCGGGATGACTGGCGGCCGCAAAAAACACAAATCTGAGAGGGACTATCCAAATATCATTGTGCTTAAGTTTCATCAAAATCTTTCAGGCGGTTTCAGAGAAGATGTAATTTTTAACCTTTTTCCATATAACTCTTATGTAAACTTTAGGTCACCGTGGCGGCCATTTTGATTATTTGACAATAACAAAAAACACAAACTTGATAGAGGCTAACCCAAGGAACATGTATATGATATTTTACCAGAATTAAATAAGTGGTTTCGGAGGAGATGTCGTTTGAAATTTCCTTAAATTTGGCCTAGTTTTAGCCATGGCGGCCATCTTGGATGACTGGCGGCCACGAAAAACACAAATCTCAGAGGGACTATCCCAAATATCGTTGTGATTAAGTTTCATCAAAATCCTTCAAGCGGTTTCAGAGAAGATGCCATTTTTAACTTTTTCCTATATAACTCTATGTAAACTTTGAGTCGCCGTGGCGGCCATTTTGATTATTCGACGATAACGAAAAACTCAAACTTGATAGAGGCCAACCCAAGGAACATGTAAATGATATATCAGTAGAATGGAATAAGTGGTTTCGGAGGCGATTTCGTTTGAAATTTCGTTAATTTGTCCTAGTTTTAGCCATTGCGACCATCTTAGATGACTGGCGGCCGCGAAAAACACAAATCTGAGATGAACTATCCCAAATATCATTGTGAATAAGTTTCATCAAAATCCTTAGCGGTTTCAGAGAAGCTGTAATTTTTAACCTTTTCCTATATAACTCTATGTAAACTTTGAGTCGCCGTGGCGGACATTTTGATTATTTGACGTAACGAAAAACACAAACTTCATAGAGGCTAACCCAAGGAACATGTATATGATATTTCACAAGAATGGAATAAGTGGTTTCAGAAGAGATGTCTTTTGAAATTTCCTTAAATTTGACCTAGTTTTAGCCATGGCGGCCATCTTTGATGACTGGCGGCCGCGAAAAAAACAATCTGAGAGGGGCCCTCCCAAGTAACATTGTGATGAAGTTTCATCAAAATCCTTCAAGCGGTTTCAGAGGACTCATGTCGATTTTATAAAATTGCTAACAGACAGACAGACGGACGGACGACGGACGAAAAGTGATGCATAAGCCCTCCTGGCTTTTGGCCAGTAGAGCTAAAAATCAGGTCACAAATTATTCAAACTGTTCCGTTGTACCATGTGCTAAAAGTTAACAATACAAGAACTCTTTCATTGTGAGAACAGTTGTTAAGTGGAACCAGCTGGAAGCTTTCATTGTGAGAACAGTGGAACCAGCTGGAAGAGAGCACTATCAGCGCCCATACAGTCGAGGCCTTTAAGTTAGGTCTTCAGAACTTCTACTAGGCGCGCACACCACCCCGTAGTGAAATACCAGTATTGGGATCTACTACGTATTCATCAGATGCAGATCAGATACAACTGACCGGACATGTTTGAATGAACAATTAAACCGCGACCCTGGAAATATGTTTCAGCGGAAATATGAGAAACCAAAAATTAAATTTCATTAACAAAATAACAGTATTTAACCCTTAGCCCGCTATGAATGTTTAAGGGACTGTCCTTTATTTGACTTTGGACCATTCCATTTATGTTACAAAGGGGTGTTTTGATTGAATGACTGATGAGCAGCAAGACAGTGTAAAGCCTGATGGGTTTACACTGGCTGCAAAGGTTGTGGTAGTCGCACTTAGCAAGCTAAGAGTTAAACACAAATAATCTATTACAGTCAAAGGTCTGTGATCTCAACATGAAACTTCAAACAAGGTGAAAAATGAAATGGTTTATGTCTAATCAGTAGGAACGCCACGTACCTATAACATATCAGTTCTGTTCGCATTTTAACTCCGCGAACATGGACTATTTCTTTGTATTTTACGGACTATTTTACGAATTTTCAATTAAAACAGACGCCATTTTTTTACACCCGAAATTGTGCGCGCTGCGTCGGCGAGCACTACGGGAACCTATGTAGTCTAACAACACGCGTAAAGTGTTTCATACCGAAGATTATGTAAAAACTAATACCTTACCGGACGAAATAACGTTCCATTATGTGTAAACACGATGCAGTGTTGGTGACTGACAGGTCACCGTGACATAACTTGACACGTGAAATTGACATGTTGGTGCAAACTTGATTTGGGATTACTGTCTGCTGCTAGAGGTCCATTATCAAGGTATTTGTTTTGTCATTAAAATGTGTTTGTTAATAAACAGTACACACCACTTTTAGATCGTACATAGTTAGCCAAATATAGTGCTTAAAAGTGGTATATGCTGTATAATAGAAAGTTCATAATCACTGTAAGTGTTTTTCGTGTACTCCGATCTTTCCAGTAACTGGATGTACTGTAAACTGTAGAACGTTTCGTGGAATAAAACAATTGCTAGTAGAAATGCTATCAATGTCCTCCGCACCCCGCACCCACCCAAGTACGGTAGATGGGGGTGTGGGGGTAGATGGAGCTTGCATACCGAAAACAAGGAGGGGATAAGATAACTAGAAACCCCCTCCACTCCGACCTCCAGTTGAGCTACATTATATTTAATCCGAGCCTTCTCTGACCTTACCAGCCCTTTTTACGATTTTTGATATTTCATCTGGCTGTGTACGGTCAGAGGAACTCCTATAGTAAAAACACGGGGATCTCCTCTCCCTCGCGGGTGAGGAACTACCCTCTTGGTTTTAAATCAATATATCTATGTAAGTATTCATTGTATTAACATTTCAAGCATATAAACCGATTATCAATATATGTATTTACCTATCTGAACCGAAATATTTGTTTTATTGACCTTAATAAAGTTGTAACGGTCAACCGTTTCAGACGAAGTGAAAAAATATTACATTTCCAACATTTGTTATTATTCAGGTCAAATGTCACGTGATCGTGACCGGTGCGCCGATAAATATTTCCCGCAAAATTAAAAAAAATCAAAATTGCGACAAACTTTTCCTTTTGGCACTAGCAATACTCTGAACAACATTCAATTGTTTATTTTTAAAGTTTAGACCCTAACTATGCCCCGAGAAGAGTTTGTTCCACTCCAAAAATCCCTCGATGCTGTCAGTTGATAGTGGACTTATTTGATGAGGGGAATATAAATGCCTTTACCTCTCGCGAGAATATCACGGGAATTTAATTAATATGCAAAATGACAATATGGCGGATATAGTAAATAAAAGTGTACTTCAAAACATAAATGTTTTACTGTGTCACTACCATCGATAAAGGTGCAGTTTTATCATTGCAACTTGGTATAATAAACATTAATCGGTCGATCTGTTGAGCTAAATTATCGTAAAAAATCGACCTGACACCGCAAACATCGTTGAAAGTACATGACTGTGCATTTTTAGTAATCCCCCGGTTTTCACTATAGGAGTTCCTCTGACCCTATAGAGCCGCAAAAAAAAAAAAAAAATTAAAAAAGGCTTTTAGGGTCAGAGAAGTCTCGGATTACATTATATTTTACATGTATAATGAATGATGAGAGATGTTTTTATTACATTAACCGTGTTATTGAGCACAAGTAGTATTCATGCTTTATTCAATTTAGTTTTTTTTTTGTCTTTTCTTTTTTAAATATGTTACATTATGTATAACAAAGGATAGCATATGTCTGTTTGATCATTTACATTGGATTGATGTTGTTTTCAGATAGGCCTCAAATGTGAATCGTGCCCTTGAGCAGCTCTAAGTGAATTGATACTGACGACTTCAGAATGTCAAGCCGTATTAAATGCCATTGGATCATATGCAGGTAAGAGCCTTTTTAAAAATTGTTTGCACTTGTGTAGTTCTTTAAATGGAGTTTGTGTTATGCTTGCACGGTGCTGTTTAAAGTTAGAGTAAAAAATGTTTTCAGTGATAGTACAGGGTGATTGTCATATGAGCTCGTGTAAACTACATGTACTGGATACATGCGAAAACAAGTTGTGTTAAAGGGACACTAGGCAGTCTTTATTTGTTTAAAACTTCTGGAGTTCGGTTAATTTTTCTGCATAGTTTGCATTTGTGCATCATTAATATTATTTATTAGAATAGTTCAGAAGAAATTGTTTTACACATTACTTACTGTTGATAATAGTGCACCTATAACATAGTTAAGTATTTGATAGAATAACGAAGACAAAATGAAACAGTTTTACTTAACTTTTAATGCAAGCAGGTTTAAATTTAAAATGTTACCAGGTTAACAAATGAAGATGCTAATGTTAAAGCTTGATAAATACTTCAAGATTGCCGTGTGTCCCTTTAACATCAACTCATTGGTCTATGTGATGGGTCTCCAATTTATTAAAGGGACACAGAGCAAATTTCCAATATTGTGTCTGTTTTACACATTTTCACATCAGAACAGACCACACATCTACAAAAGTGTCTTCTCAACTGCCCTATTTAATCATGTTTTATTTCTAAAACTACACCAGATTTTGAGAAAGAAAATAAATAGTTGTATATTAATGTTTTCTCCCCATGTAAAATGACCTTACTAAGTCATTAAAGTAAAATATATGAACAAAACGTGTAAAATTTAACAATTTTAGATTTTTGGCAAGACTTGTATTTAATTCTAGTAAAAATGGCTTATAGAGCATTGCACCCTCTGTCAGATTTAACTTTCCTTATAATAGATTCTTGCTGTAGTGTTGGGTTGAAAAATACATTAAAATGGTTCTATAATCATGTCAGTTCAATCATATACTAGTTTGATACACAATATAATATGTATTGACTCTTTGCTTGATGTGCCATTTACTCAGTTTTGGTCAAGGGACGTTTATAGCATATCGGCTTTGAATCCAGTGAACACGGATTCAATTCTTACTGGCGCCACTGGGTTACTTCGATGTGTCCTGCTAGCCTCGTTCGTCTGATGGGATCGTAAACCGGATGGTCCTGTGTATCGGAGTCTGTCCTCCAAGCACGTTAAAGAACCATAGGTATCTAATCGGTAGTAAGCGTATGGCAGGGCTCCTGGATGCCTATGTATCTTTCCTCCTCTCTTTGGGGCGGCTCGAAATAACCTAAACAACGTGTTGATGAGGCGTTTAACAATAATTAAATTTTGAACTGTCCCATTCCCCTAAACATACCCTAGCTCCCCCTAGCAACACATGATTCAAATTGAATACTCTGCTCGACTTATATTAACTTTTTATTCTATGTCTTTCTTTTCTTTCAGTCTGCACGTCATGTGGAAGAAGACTCCATGTACACCACTGGCCAGAGTCAATGCTGATGTTTATGTTCGCTCAATTATTTGCTTAATAAAGTATACATATGAAATAAAATATTGTCTTTATAATTATGTCTTCCACCACAAAGTGGTAGATGAGACAGAATATATTTGGCCTTTCCGTTCGTCCGTCACAAATCTTGTCTGCGCTACTTGTTGGATTTTGACGAAACTTTGTACAAACTCTTTATTACTTTCTCTGAAGCTAATTTCATAAAACTTCATACTTTGACTGCCTTTGGTGAAATGATAATCCCTGTTTATTTTGAAGTCAGTAGTTGAAAGGTCCGTTACCATGACCGGTAAAAGTATTACCCACAAATTTTTTCCTATTACCTAAAGCAAATGTCATGAAACTTCATTGGTGGACAGTGGAAAGAGGATGATCGTTTGATTTTTAGGTAAAAGGTCAAGTTCCCTGCAGACATCCACTATCCAAGGATAAGCATATGTTACAACACACATGTTATAATATTAATGGTATAATATATGAATATTTTCTTGCACAATGTTGAATCCGGTAAAAACAAGTGGTTTTGTTCATCGATACTGTCGCATGTGAACCAAACCACTTGTTGTTTAATTACAGGATTCAACAGTGTGTAAGACATATTCCGATCATCCATTTTATTTTTTAAATCATAAATTAAAAAAAATATATATTAAAACAAACAAAACATGCTATTTGATGAAAACAGACGTATTAAAATTTTCAAAGTAGCAATATTCGCAAAATATAGTAGATTTCAACCGCTTAAAACAAACATGTATTTTTTTCAGGAAAAAATAATTCTACGAATATAGTATATATGTTCAGGGAAATGTTTAATATGTCTGTTTTCAAATACTACAGATCGTAACGCACCGCACATGTATATTCAGTATTTACTTTCAATATAGTAGTGAGTATGACTGCGTTCTGGGACCATATAAATATAAAAGAATAATATATATAAATATATATATAACAATATATGCCCTATAAATATAAAGGACTCGCACTTTTTTTTTGGATTCACCCGTACAGTGTTTCACAACACCACAAATCTGGCAAGTGCTCCATTGACACAATGACATGTCCACGTTTATGTTATGAAATCTTCGAGTCTACACATAATCATGTTTGTTACTGACAGTAGCATGTCTGTTACTCGTCAGTCATTTATTTACTTGGTTAAAGGGACACATGCCAATCTTGCTTTCTTTAAAACTCGAGTCGCCCCCTCAGTTTTAAACGAACAGTTAAAAGAATATACTTCTTTCTGCCTGTTAAACTTATATTAGTTCATCGCTTTTTCTGATTTCGAAAATTAACTCTGCAACGTATGTTGCCGCCATCATGATTTCATTTTCTGATATACCGTTGCAACATTATTTGTTGAACAAAATTGGCCATTCTGACATAACCACAAAGCATGTATAGATCAAAAATTTAGTGTAAAATACATGGACACATACATTTGAAATATATGTGTTTACATAACGAAATTATTTAATTGTTTCTGTAGCCGGTCGTCTTTCCTTATAAATGAATATGAATGTTGCCGTCTTTGGGTCGGACGGTCCTGTTACTTAATTAGTACTTGTCTCCGTTTATTGAAATTCTACATATATACAGAGGAGAGATGAATCTATATGATTTTGTTATTATGCTCGCTTCTAAAATGACGAAATAAATCGGTTTGAATAAAAGACGCATTCTCAGCAATACACAACGTATTGTGTGTACGGGTTGGAGGGGGGAAGCCGACGGGGTTGGAGGGATACTACCGTAATGTTGCTCTCATAAATACTGTGAACATACTACAACAATAATATAACAACTACTGAACAATGCTGAAATCGATTTATCTTTATAAATGAATTCATAATTCCACAATTTTATTCCGTGCGAACATCGATTTGGAACGTCGATTCGGCGTATTTAAACGATTACGGTGTACTTCGTTAATTTTCGGGGGGAAAAAGTACTTGCCTCCGATTTTTTTTATATGTTACATATCTACAGAGGAAAGATGTATTTACGCGTATATGCTTTTATTTTTTTCTCTCGCTTCTAAAATGATGAAATAAATCGAATTTGATTAAAACTGCACATTCGCAGCTATATACAACTTAATAAATACGGTATGGAGGCTGGTGGGGGTGGAGTGAGTGGCGGGGTTGCAGGGATACTACCGTAATGGTGTCCTTGAGAAAAATGGTGAACATTCTACTCTAATAATTTATTAAATACAGAACAATTTTGAAATCAATATATCTCTTAAAAAGGATTTCACAATTTCATGGTTTTATATCCCGCGTGTACATTAACTTCGAAAGGCGATTGTTCATATTTTAGCGAACACGGTGTACTTTGTTAATTTTGGGGAAAAAAAAGTCCTTTTTTCTGATTGACTTTAAATTTTGGGTTTTAATAGTAGACGTGTCAATGAACACTTTCAAGAAAAAAAATTCATTCTCGTTGTTAAAACTTTTTTTTTGGATTCAGAAAATTAGCACTGCAAAATATATTTCCACTATCCTCATTTCCTTTCCCGACGTACCGTTACAATTTGGTTTGTTAAAACCTATTCTGAGCACTCCGGCATAAACCAAAAGGATGTATAGATCAGAAATTTAATCTGGAATGCATGGATACATACATTTGAAATATATGTATTGAAATAATGGAATTATTTCATTTCTTGTGTACCCGGTCGCGTCTGTAAATGTATATGCATAATGCCGTCTTTGCGTCCGTGGGTCATGTTAGTTAATTTTGGGGAAAAAAAAGTACTTGTCTCTGATTTCATTAAAAATTTGCATATGGACAGAGGAAAGATTTATCTACGCGTACATGCATTTATTTTTATTCTCGCTTCTAAAATGACAAAATAAATCGATTTTGATTTAAAAGCGCATTTTTGGCAATTTAAACCTTAAAACAACCTAAATTCATCCCTTTGAAAAATACCTTTAACTATTAATGGGAATTACACGAAGTGTACGCCAATTATGTTCGACCAATGTAGTTTGTGAATATTATTACATTAACAACGATCTGTGATTGTGTTTTGTTATAATCACAGTTTATAAATAAGAGGTGTATAAATCTGACCAGTGATAATTTTCCCAATAATGTCATTTTGTTATCGATTTTATCACGTGACCTTGTTTGATAAATATCCCTACGCCATAGGGCTGGCGTTCCTACTGAATATGCAACTACAAGTTCGCCTCGTTCTAACTGCGGTTGCCCAGTTGATAGGACGTTGTATTCTGAATCCGGTGATCACGGGTTCGAGTCACACTGGCGGCGCTGGGTTACCTAGGCAAGATACTTCTCTTAGCCGCATCCGTCTGAAGGGGACTTAAACCGGCGGTCCCGTATATCCTTCGATCACGTTAAAGAACCACATGAATCTATCGTTACTAAGAAAGGAGCACGATTCCCGGATTCCTACGTATTTATCATTCCCCTCTATCTGGGGAGGCTTGAAATAAGTTAAATAATAACGTCAATGTGTTGATGATAACGGACTTAAAACATGTAAACAGAGAACTTTTCTTGGTGTGCTATTTTAATAAAAAATAAATAAAAAAAATAAAAACCTGTAAGTTCATCTCTGCAACGTTCCCGAAGCCGCACTCGGTCCCCTATGGTCGTAATGCCTAATGCAACAAACTCTGCTTCGCTCAGACGGAGGACTTCCCGAGGTGTGATCTAATAACGCTAAAATTACAAAATTAAATTAATATTCTGCATCTTGCTTGACACTGTCAAATCTTTTACTGGCGTTAGTTAAAGGCAAATCACCAGCCTACAGAAAAACCAGGAGCATAATTATACTTGCTTTTCTCATGCATTTTGGCAAGTGTGATGATTTTCTTGCAAAACTGAAGATTGGTATGCAGTTATATTATGAGGCCTCGGCGAGCAAATTTTAAACCCCATTTCTTAATTATTTCTAAATTGTATGTGTGACAATACCATCATGTATTAGTTTGAAGAGTTTAAGAACAAATAATATTGATTTTGGTTAAGTTTAAAGACAACATACATTATATATCGAAACATAAATGAACAAATTTTGCAATTATAAGAAACATTGCACATTGTAGTCTTGCATAAAATTATGTCACGGTCTCAAAAAGAGGGATTAACATGTTTGTTTTCTTCTCCATCCGTAAAATCTCCGTGATCTTTTCATCACGGTGTCATGTCTTTAACAGTCTGGAAAGACATACTGACTAAAAAGGTAGAAAGGTAATAAATGAACAAGCCACAGTCAGCTTATTCACGTGTTTCATACTTTTGCAGTCGAATAGTTTGTACAGTGTTCTCTCATACCAGCTGATCTAAGCGTCCCTAGTTTAAACGGGTGCTCGGCAGAATCTTTGATGAATTAACATGTCGCCAGTTGTCATTCATTTATCCATTTCAACCAATCAGACCAGAACGATACCTCCGACAAACAACAGCACGTGTATAAAGCATGTGCAATTATGTTATATAAACTATTGTCAATATACTCCGACATCAACAACATAGCGGAGATATCTAAGTACTGGCGACAATTGACATGGGATGGTGTTGCAAAATATTAAACCTCTGGCTCTTGCAGTTTCAGAGAAGAAGATTTTTTAAGTTTTTCCCTATACATGTCTATGTAAAACTGTGACCCCCGGGGTGGTGCCAAATGTGACCCCTAGGTCACCATTTGAACAAACTTGGTAGAGGACCACAAGCTTATAGCAAATGCAAAATATTAAACCTCTGGCTCTTGCAGTTTCAGAGAAGAAGATATTTTTCCCTATACATGTCTATGTAACACATGACTGTGACCCTTGGGGCGGAGAACAATTTGACCCCAGGGTCACCATTTGAACAAACTTAGTAGAGGACCATAAGTTGATGCTACATGTAATACATGACAGCTCTGTGCCTTGTGGTTTAAGAGAAGAAGATTTGTTAAAGTTTTTTTCCTATATGTCAGGGTTTGATATTAACAGTTGTCCCCTTGTCCTGTGCCATGTTGATTCTACTGGGGACAAGTTAATTGTCCTAGATGACCTGTCCTACGGACGACTAAATTTTATATCAAAAAATGAATTTTACATCTTTAAAACTTGTGACTGAAAAAATGTCAAAACATTGGTGAGCACATTGTAAATTACAAATAAAAACCATATGGTTTTCATTGGTGGAATGCAACTGAGGGGTTGTAATTGTCACTTTCATGATTGTTCTTGTTGTTTGTACCACTTTTACATGAAGTGCGGGGACAAGTAAATTTGACTGGGGACAAGTAAATTGTGTAAGTTACTTGTCCTGTCCTATGGACAAGTTGCTGAAAAAAGTTAATATCAAACCCTGTATGTCTATATGAAAAACATGCAAAACCTCAATATACAAACTTTGGACCCCCGAGGCACGGCCATTTTTGACCCGGGGACTTTATTTGAACAAACTTGATAGTCTAGGCGTTGGCGATCATTTTAAAATAAAAACTGTTGAAATCTGTCCAGCGGTTCTGGAGAAGTAGATTTTTTAAGGTTTCGACCATATATGGTAATGGTAGCCATCTTGGATGTAGCGCTGACCTAATTTTAACAAATCTAAAGAGCATTCATCTAAGGATCATCCATGTGAAGTTTGGTCAAAATTAGCCAAGCGGTTTCTGAGGAGAAGTCGTTTGAAGAAAAGTTAACAGACGACGGACGACGGCAGACGGACAACACACCATCCCATAAGCTCTGCTGGTCAGTAGAGCTAAAAAAAGCCCATAATTCTTGACGGATTGCACCCCATGTCTTCAAACTTTATAGTTAGATTGTACTTCGTCAAATAAGCACACGGCAGGCAAAACAAGTGTTCCGTGGAACACTCTTCCTTCCAGTTTATTTTAATTATATGTGGATAATTGTAATCAGATGCAATGTGTTAAATGTTTTTGAATATTTTTGTTTATAGTCGACATAAGTTACAACCCTGCTAAAGGTAACAACTGCACTAAAAGTTACACTTTTGGGACTATTTAAATGTAACAAGCTATACTAAACTTAACAAACATGTCTCCACTAAAGGTAATAACTGCTGCACTAAAGGAAACGCGATTTTCCACCTGCACTAAAGGTAACACACCTATGCCCTAAAGGTAACAACACATTATTGGTGCATTTTTTATTGGAAATTCAGATTGCTCGGCTAAAAAAGTTATTTATGTTAGCATAATGCTTCCACTTGTATGCACAAATACATTATAATTATTAATTTAAGTATTAATTGTGTAATGCTGTGACCTCAT
>JAWPHD010024823.1:0-18107 GCA_037043455.1 Cyrtodaria siliqua | reverse complement strand
AAAAAAGAAACATTGTTTGCCATTAAAAGTAGATATAAAAATCGAACGGAACGGAAAATTAGCATTCAAGGACGACAGTCAAATACAAACACACACAGAAAGAAAAAAAAACTATACTGAGGGGAAACATTTTTAGCAAGTTTAGTTGCACCCTGGAAATAATACATTTGTGGTTGTAAAATCAAGAAACTACTGCCAAAGACACACTATTGTATTAAACACACATCAATAACAGTCGAACATCTTAATGCCGTAACGAATAAACGAATGTAGGGGTCAAGCCCGTAAACTTTTAAGTCACTAAATGTCAGTATATCTTGTATACAGTATTATTTCATCTAAAAAACTTGCTAAACTTTTTTCCCTTAGTATATATATAAAGATGAACAAAAAGGAAAGATAATACATAAACAAACACACACGGGTTGACAATATGGTTACAGCATTGGAACGGACAGTCTACTTTAATATTATGTTAACGTAACAGTGTATTGACATCATATATTACCCACATATCAGCTAAACAACTGCAAGATATGTTTATGGCCGTTGTTAGAAAGTATTTTTTTTTTTTTTTGAGAGAGAAATGCAAGGTACTGTTTTAAGTTCGGATATTCTGTGCCACTTTTTATCGTTTTAGATTTGGACTTTAAATGTGTTAATTTCAGGCCACTTTTGATTGCTATACAGACAAACCTACTCCAGGGACCACCTCTCTTTTAAGAGACCATCATAATAACAGTTCCCAATTGTATTGTTTGAAATTAAAATGCACATGTATTGAAGCGACCAGTTTTATTTTTCTCTTTACTGGTCTCTTAATACAGTTTTGACTGTAATTATTTTATTTGTTTTCATCGTATCAGATTAAAATTAGTTATCGTTATCATAAATGTGAAAATAAAAGCTGCGGTAAGTGGACTGTACACAATTTACCAATTTAACATTGAAACTCCTGATAGTATACTCTGCAAACACTTCTTTTGATGCAACATTAATTGATATGGAGCCGTAGATAACTTCCTCTGCGTCTTTCCAGTATTGAATACACTTCAGCTATAGGCCAAAAAAGATAGAACAAGTAAAATATTATTTAATTCAGGGCAGCAAAATATAGATGTTTTATATAAGATACATACTGAAAATGGCATTTTATTTATAATGTGTCTGTTAAATAAAATAAAAACAAACTTCAGAAGAATACTATTCAAAAGATTTACCAATTAGATAAGGTGGATCTATCTTAATGTGTTTTAGTGATCAGCTATAATTTAAACTTGACATGAAACCAACATGTATACTAAACATTTAACACAAAGCCATGGTGGAATGTGGACCTCACATGTTTCAAATTATTCATTAACTTAGATAGTCGACACTTGAATTTCATTACGGAAGTTAAGGGATTGCATTCAATCCAACGCTTTATTTTGGCTGTTGCAGGTGTAAATGGACCAAATGTATACTGAACATTTACGTCGACACTTTAATTATACTTGTATTGGGATCCATCTAATACCCCTTTCAAAGTGACACAACTAGGTCGCATTCATTTTGCTAAAATCATAAAATAAATGTTTCCTAGATTGTCAAGTGTGTGATCATAATCATGCTGAATGATTCCAACTAAAACGTTGCATTTAAGAGTAAAACATGATAATGATATTTGATTCGGCGGCGTAAAAGTAAATCAAATCCCAAGAACGGATGATACAATATTGGCATCAACTACTTTATACACCTAATAAACACATTTTTAATTTCTTTGTCATGTAATCATATGTATCCCATAATCTTCGATTTGGAAATGTCAATGCCATAAATATCATAATAAACTAGTGTACGAAGTATGCCAATGAACGCCGACTCATCGCTTGGTGTACAATTGAAATTGCCTCGTTGATTTCCGTAACCATTGAAAGTAACTGATTACGGAAATGGACAAAGAATGTGATAGATATAATCTCCATTACGTAGTCCAAGTATTAACTTTCATACCATATCCAACCCCTTCTCCAAGAAGGGAAAACGGGGTTGGCTGGGGTATAAAATAAAACCTTAATTTCGGCTTAAATAGTTTGTATATAATTTTACAATTAAGCCATTTAATAGGTAATTTAAACAGGTTATCGCATTTGTTGAGTAAAAAATGTTTTTAAACGTGTTTTATTGTCGAAATATCCGTTATAAAATTATGCTAATATAAGCTTTCCTATCGCTAAAGCGGATTAAGGCGGGACCACGTAATACATACTTCGTGCCTATTTAATATTGAACTCAATAAACACGTTGTATAAGTTGATATGAAGGCCAGCATAGCCTCGAATCATATATTACTCGTTTTGTTTAAATTCAGTATTAAACTGACAATCATGTAAGATCCTTTATGTCTTTTCTTATTTGAGGTCCATAATTTAACCTAATGACAACGATTGTATTTTAAGAAAATTCAAATTTTAGATATCCTTATATTTAATATTTCATTTCTCTACCTTTCCATTTTCCACAAGGTTTGTAAGCATGACAATTTTGCTAACATTCATTTCCCAAATCATTCTCCAGAAATCAACGATGTTGTTATTTGTTGTACCTAAAACATCAAAAGAGAAAATACAGAGAACTGAGTTTTTTTCAGTCTTCCAAAAACATTATATACTTAGCAACATGTAAGGGTTTATACTTAGAATCGGTCATCATACTTGGAATGTATGTGTACATTTGATCTGTAATCTACTTTTTTCAAATGACGTATACTAAAAACTAATGATACATTAACTGATAAAGTAATATAAAAGTGAAAACAATTTATAGTTACATAAGAATGTTCTTGCAGTATAATAGAATGTAGCAAAAACACAACGCAAAATACAATGCTTTGGAACTTACCCCTAAGATACGTTTTACTATGAAATAGTGTTAAACAATGCCAATACATTATCTTATTATTCCAAAAATATATTTTTGAAAAATTGAAGAATGTTCAATGATCTTGTAGTAATGCTGCTAAATATAACGACATATATTTGTCAACTACTAAAGTATTGATATAATAGAAGGGAATGATGTCTTCAGAACGTTAACTGTGTATGAAATGGTCTTATTGATGTTCAAATGTGCGATAATGTCAATGAACTAATTTTAATATTATTTCATTTTCACAGACCTTGAGCAGCGATGTACGCCTTTTCCATCGAATAACCCTGAAACAAATACAAACTGTATAATTCCAAACTATGTAAATAAATTCTTTTGAAACAATGTTTTCCTTGACATAACAAATTTAAAGTCAATATAAACGCAACGTAAACATTGTAACATATAGAGTACATACATACTACTTAAAGCGGTTGCCTTGGAAGCTAAAGAAGAGAGACAAGTCACTGTAGCAGACTGGGTTTTATTGCGTATGCTCGTGAGAGGAAATATAAGTCACAACATATTAGGTTTGATGATCCCAACCTACCATTAACACTTCTGATCTGTAGTTGGGGCCAAATTTTACAGCCTCCACAAAGTCCTAAACAAACGCTAGTTGGAAAATAAAAACAAAATACCGCAAAGAGGATTACTTCGAAGCAACGAACACAAACATGAGAGAAAAGGAGTAATAATAATAACACTACTGATTTGTAGCTGGGCGATATTTTACAGTCGCCACACAACACTTAACAAACGCTAGTATGAATGGCAATACATACTTAAAAGTGGATATATTGGAAGCAACGAACACAACTATAGAGAAACGAAACATACTTTGTTTGAATAGATTCATAAGAAGTAATATAACGTGCAACACTCTCATCCATCATAGCACCGGCTTAAACACCGCTTTAACGCCTCAAACTCGGGCTCGATGATCCCTTAGGACCAGTAAGTAATAACACCACTGATTATTAGTCGGGCGACTCTTAAAACCGTCACACATAACTTAACAAACTCTAGCATGAATGTCAATCCATACTGATAAGAGAATCCCTTAGTAGCAACGAAGACATACATGAGAGAAAAATAGCAGATTTGGTTTTATTGAGTCTGTTCATAAGAGTTAATATAAAGTGGAAGAATACAGTTGAAATATTAATTGTGTTCCAAAAAAGAACAATACAAATTGTCCTTATAAGTATGATTTAACAATATTCTATGAAATGTAAGTTTACTCAATGGTAAAACAGATGTTTTAATATAACATATGCACATTAATGAGGTTAGCATTTATATAATATAACATATGCACATTGATGAGGTTGGCATTTATATAATATAACATACGCACATTGATGGTTAGCATTTATATAATATAGCATACGCACATTGATGAAGTTAGCATTTATATAATCCGAGTTTGGCTGACCCGGTATCCGTAAAATGACTCTGGAGTGGTCATCTGAAACACATGAACAGTATAATGGCAGCCATATATAGTATGAATTTAAAGTCGTGACATATTAAACATATAAACTATTTCCCCCAATTATATTTGCAAAATGGTCCGTTTACAACAACATGTATTCAATACATTTAAAGCGGTATCGACTATAACAATGAAGTCAAATATGCTCAAGAAACTCTATTAATAGATGAACTGCTTTAAGAGACCACTGTTTCCGCATGCCAATTGTATTGTTTTATATTATATGCACCTGTATAAGAAGACAACCTGAGTTAAGATGCCAGTTGTTCTCTTTTCTTTTGTGGTCTGTTAAATAAATACAGGTTTGGCTACTAGGTATATCCTCAGATTTAAAAGACAACCAAGGAAACTACATTAACACTAAATAAGAGCATATTTGTTTTCAGAATCGTCAGGATTGTGATTACATATAGAATTAAAGCTTATCTGTATATCGTTTCAAAATCCTAAACTTACATTTGATGTAACATCAGTATTTTAATCATGTTTACTTTTTTACATTCCTGTAAATATACATGTGTATCTGTGTATTTAAATGTTTTGACATAAACACTATTTTTATCTTGTGTGCTCTTATACTACCCTGTAAATCAACATGTGTTCACAAAGTGATAACTTACATGCATACGTATCCTTGTATCTGTTTTTTTCTTTGTTTTCCGGTGTTGAGGCAACTATGGTTGGATAGATCATCTCGGAAGTAAATGTCTGCAACAAGAGAATTTTCACCTTTTTTCTGTATTTTATAATTATTGCAACCTACCAAAGTTATTTGAAAAAATAGTAACACACTTATTATATAATTGCAAAAGTTATCTTCACAATGCATTAACTTTCATCTTCAATACCATTCATCCACATAAGTATTGAACTATCAACAAGAAATAAAATAAAAATACATTTAATTCAAAATAGTGGTCTCCGTATAGTTTACTCTTGTTCCTTATACTGCTGCTAACACTACAACTATCCATTAGCTCTTCTGTTAGCATCCATTAACTAAACCTTATGTCATGTTTTATTGTTACTTGCATTGAACTGTTCTGTTAACATTTATTAACTACACCTTATTAATTGTTTCATTGTTACTTGCATTGAGGTCTTCTGTTAGCATCCATTAACTACACCTTATTAATTGTTTCATTGTTACTTGCATTGAGGTCTTCTGTTAGCATCCATTAACTACACCTTATTAATTGTTTCATTGTTACTTGCATTGAGGTCTTCTGTTAGCATCCATTAACTACACCTTATTAATTGTTTCATTGTTACTTGCATTGGGGTATTCTGTTAGCATCCATTAACTACACCTTATGAAATGGTTCATTGTTACTTGCATTGAGCTTTTCTAGTAACATCCATTAACTACACCTTATGAAATGTTTCATTGTTACTTGCATTGAACTCTTCCGTTAACAAATCTGTACCCGACGTTTGCCTTCTAATATACTCTCTTAGCATGGTAAGCAAAACAGCATGGTCCGGAAGATCTCTTTGCAAGGGACTGTTGTAGTAATCTGATGGGTCGTATACTGTGGCCGCTTTTACGCTGGGTTTTGCTTTACTTGGAGGTTTGACTTTAGCCTTTATAGGCAGCTGTATAGAGGTCTCTTCTGTGATATTAAAAGTATAAATACGTATTTACAAATTTAAACGGTTAGTTAAACTGTCAAAACAAATGCAATACTCCATCAATATGTGTTTACTTATGACCATAGTACGTTATTTAAATGATTTATATATCAAATTTATTTCATTGTATTAAAGCATTACACGTTATCATAGAAAACAACATTTAATGCACACAATATATAACATGTGTATGCAAACAGCACCTGCAAACTGGTTTTCTCCATTTTCACCATGTCTACTTTTGTTCAAATCGTCCACGTTGCTATAAGCGTTTGAAGATTCATCTGTAACGTAAAACACAACCAAACAATTAGATACCAGCCGATATAGTTATGACATAGTTCTTAATCTTAATACAATTTTAAAGAAATATACATGCTGCTAAACTGTATAAAAACTGCATGTATTACTATTAATTATGAAAAGCAACATTTATAAAGGTTGTTGAATATGATAAAGTTACAATTCCAAAATCTGTCCCTAGTCTTATTATGGCCATGGCATTAAGCGTACCAATATAACGTTTATTGGACTTACAATTATGTTATGAAAGGGTTTCAGAAATCGTGGTTTTGGTTTATATTTTGTTGTTTTGAAGAACTTGTTTTCAAAATAAAATACTGAAAATATAAACACTGACCTTAAAGAGCAAAATAAATAGGTGTTTAACACTTGTTTAACATGGTATTCTACTCATGCTAATAGACAGGTAAAGCATAAAATAATAAAATGAATCCATGTAATCATTATTTATAAACTGAATGAAACGAATGCAAATTCAACTAAGTTGAAATTCTGCAAAATATTTCACCTGATGTAACATTTGAAGACTGCAGTAATTCCGTGCTTATGTATACGTGTTCTCTGCTATTTCCTTTCATCCCTGTTTGTCGTGATGTATGTCTACCTTGTGGGGATGAAGAAGTATTTGGTCTTGCTTCTTCTATCTCTAGTTCATTCGAGAATGGAGATTTAGGTCTGCATGAAATAAGAGATTGTTCGATAATGAATTGTATTATGACTTCTCTTGTATGTAGTTTCATTACGTCATATCATATTCTTTTTAATTACATGGCATGACATGCAATGTTTAACGACACTATACGATGCGCCTGATTTTTTGTTAACTGTTACTTTCGTTAATTGCCCTTCTTAGTGAATAACTCAATATCGCAGTCATGTCATATGATAAAAGGATTCACTTTAGTTTTAGTGTCATATGATGAAACAATAAGAGACTCGTCGAATAATTTTAATATGTGCTTTTAGTTTCGTAAACAATAACAAGTTCTTCATATAACATTTCTTTTTTATTAAAGAGCACCGGAGCGGCAAATTATGACTGATGCCGTTTAAAATATCAAACATGTACGGAAGTATACGCATCTGGGACAGTGTAAAGACATAACTGTATTAAACTTAAAAACTTGTGTTCAATTAATTTACAGAAACAACACAAACGAATTATCATATTCGTGTCACCATGACAATATCTATGTACGACCAAATGCCTAGCAAACTGCCATACCAACTTTAATGTTTGGTGTAATAGATTTGATACTAAGAATCTATGCAATCTTCTGCTACACACATGTATAAAGTATTGCATATTGCCCATGTAAGTATACTTAAGGAAAAAAAATTAACAGATGTACGAGATGCATGTGTCGTGGTATATGTACTAGGGAAGGCATGCCACTTACTGTCCTAATTTTGTCGTACGACATCATTTATCAAGAATCCAGCATTTTTGTCATCTATAGTAAGGTTGTCTTTATGCCACATTTACCTAAACATTAGCGTGAAGACGCCGGATAGCTGTTGAACGGAATTCGCAGCGTCTTGGCGTGCACAATATAAAAAAGACTATTTCAACGTCTGAGAGGGACTAAATTGACCTACATCCGTCCTCAACAAGGACGTCCAGGTGTTACGTCACGTCAAAATGACGCGTATTCTTGTCTCAAGCACCTAGGTAAACCTACCGCACCCCAGCAAAAACCGCCGTGAAACCGTCGTTGGAGCACCGTGAACAAAAGGGTTCCACCTAACAACCGAGTACGTGCCAGGACAGTTTCTAACCGAATACAACGTAAGTGCCCACGTTAAATGACGTAACGCTTGGTTTGGCTTATGAACGTTTATCTGACGCCCAGATTCACACAAAACTAGAGAATATTAATATCAGACATAAATATTGTGTATGAAATAAAATTATAGTTGATAGTTAAATGCACATCAAGATATTTGATGCACGCCAAGACATTTGATTGTTAATACAGAGTTGCGTTTCTTTTTCCACTTGTATATATTATTAAATATGCAATAAGTAAAACGAGCCAAAAAACAATATAATATGTTCGATTGCTAGTACTGTGCTTTTAACCATGAACCATTTATCCAAAAATGTGAAAGAAACCTATGTATGCAATTTGGTTCTAATTTGCATACACAACTGCATGATGGATTAGTCCCTACACCAGTTTCATATTTAACATTAAAATTCGACCTTAAAGCCCTCAACTGTATTGAATTGAAAACTGGCTGACATCATTCGCAAACAGACCAAGTATGGCGGTTGTTGTTCATACCAAAGTTTATTGTCACGCTGACTAGTACATGTTTCACACATGGAAACATTGTTGATATGTACATGATGTACAGAACAGCTTAATATATGTACATATACGTACAATGATAAATTATTCCGAAATTTTAATCCAAAATATATATTTCAAATAGGAGCACTACAGAAATCAAATGGAAACAGTTTTGCGGATTATTAATCCATTTTTTTCATAGAACGCTGATGTCGGTTATCTTTTTTTTTGTATATATATATATATATGTATTTATAAAGAAAGTAAGTCGTGCCTGAAACCGGATACTATAGGTTTCTCAAAGTGATGATCTTACATGTAAATCATCCTACACTGATCAAAATATTATAAAAAAAAATATTAAAAGTATGACCCATTTATTGCAAATGTTCCGTCTATAATACAATGAAACGTAGATAATAATAAATTACCTCCCTTTTAATTGAGTATCGTTTCAAATTCAAGTAACGGTACTTAAGCGGTATCATTAAAGATTTAGAACATTTATTTTACATTCGCATCTGGAATGTTAATTCGTGTAAAACATGATTCCAAAATAACTTTATTTGGCATGTTTTAAAAATAGGTACATCGAAAGCTTCACTAATTCAAAGTAGTTTACAAAATATCTTAGTACCTATTTGTGTTATAAATGTTGTCGTAGAAAACGCATCAACTTGAAAACTTTACAATTTGTTCATGCAATCAGAGCAGACCATTTAAATTGAACCGTGTCTCCAATCAAGCGTGAAATACACAAAACAAAGATAATAGTATTGACATATTCTAGGGTGGGTACTTAGGAATTTCGATTAGTATATACTTTGCGATATCAATAGTTTAATTACTAATAGAATTTCGTAGCAAAACAACAAAAGCAAGAGTCCATAAATTGTGCGAATTATGGGTATTTGTGCCATTATGTATCTAAACCAACGTGGTATTAGGGAAGATATGGTATTAGGGAAGATGAATGAATGTATAGTGAAGATCGCATTACATCAGGAGATAGAATGTGTAATAGAAGTATGCATGCGCAAATCCAGTGTTTTCCAATTACCTGTTCAGGCGTCGTCTACGTATAATGAATAACAGCACCAGTACAATGGCAGCAATAACAACTACGGCGGCTACACCAACGCCTATTGCAGCTGCCGGAGGGGACGTCTGTTTGGACAACTCTTGAGCTGAAATAAAAACATTACATGGCGACTCTGATACAATATAAAAATTGAAATGCACGTTATTATAAATACAGTCTCAGCTAGATGTTATGTAGAGTGTTATTTGTACAATATATCAACATTTTACCCTTTAAACATGGCACTGTGCGCTTGTATCCATCCTTACATCCGCCAGTGCACGAGCCATCTACTTTATTACACGGAACAACATAGCATTATCCTCACAATCTTATGCAGTTTTTATTCCACAATGAAGTTTCAGTATTGCAAATAATTCACTGGATTCCAGACAAGTCCAAGTATTTAAATAAAGTGCGTCACAGATTTAGAGATTAGCTATAGACGTACATGTATCCTATTAGACAATGTTACCTGTACAGCTACTTTCATTGACTTATACATGTGACCGCCAAGCGTATTTACAAATGCCTTTCTTCATGAAAGAAGAATAACAAACGTTTACATTGGAATTGTAATGAAACCAATCTAAATATTACCTTATTTACTTATTTACTTTGTCATCATGTCGTTATTCTAATATAAACTTGTAACTATGTATATATGTTTAACGTATTCAACCAAAATGGAAGCATAAAGCTGTATTAAAATCATATTTTCAATAATACAAAAAGAATCCTAACACTTAAAATAAATGTATTTGTAAGTAAATGCTCTCGTTATTCCCAAGGTATAGCCGCCGTCAGATTCGTATAGCTGTTTATTGTGTGGTCAGCTGGTGTGTATTATTGATGTTTGACTTAATAAATAATTTAGAAACTCATACCAGAGTCACAGATATCGCCTTGCCATCCCGGAGCACATCCGTCTGGACAGTGACCGTTACTACGGTCACACACAGCTTCGTCCTTACAGTGACCACTGCATGTGTATGTACATGATGGTCCATAACGTCCAGCATCGCAAGCTATAACATACACATGCAGAGATAAATACCCGCCGTGAATATTTAGATGTGTCATATACAACATAAGACATAAATATTATATTTCTGTTAATATATTATTTTCCAGAAAGTATGCTTAGCAATTAACATAGTACACATAGAATGATAGAAGTAAATATATTTATGTTAGTTTGGTATGTGCTGCTTTATTTCATTAGTTTGATAAATGTCTGTTCCTTGTAAGTTCTCACCATCACCATGTTAGCATTATTGAAAAATGTGAGACCATATTGCAGCTTTTCGTTCAAATAATCAGTTTGTAGGTGCAATTGAAATATATGCAGTTTGAAAGACGAAGTTTTGTTCTATAAAATGTCAGTTGTAAACAGTTAATTGGTGTAGCATGGATGTTTCCCCAGCCTGCATGAATTCGAATGTATGGCTTACCTGTAACACATGTATTTGTTCGTTTATATCCATCTTCACATCCCTTTGGACATTGTCCCGTCTGTGTATTGCAAGGATCCGAGTTGCGACAACGACCACAGATATGATTACATGTTGGTCCCCATCGGTCATTACTACACTCTGTTAATTTCAAGAACAAATATATTTTTAATTTTAGTATACACATTCAGGTATAAAGGTTCTCGCAGATATTCCATGACCCCGATGGATAAACGTGACGAATACTGACTGCTCAAAACAGCGTTACTTGATACTGGTTGTATATGTAACAGACCATGGCTGTTTCATTCAAAAACAAAAGTGTTGATGTCGATTTGTTGTGGTGGAGGCAGAACATCCAAGTTTTCCTAGATAGAACGAGTACTGTATACCTCCCACCATCCGTAAGAATCTGTATACCTCCCACCATCCGTGAGAATCTGTATACCTCTCCATCATCAGTGAGAATCTGTATACCTCCCACCATCGACGAGAATCTGTATACCACCCAATATCCGTGAGAATCTGTGTACTTCCTATCATCCGTGAGAATCTGTATACCTGCCACAATCCGCTAGAATATGTATACCTCCCACCATCCGTGAGCATCTGTATACCTCCCACCATCCGTGGGAATCGACACTTTACGTGTATTGTCTGAGAAACGTGACTGTCGTACTTTACACATTACATTATATATTGCTTCATTGTTAATTTGATTCAAATAAACGATATTTCAACATAAGTGAGATTGAACATGTTTCAATAACATGTAATTATGTTTCATAATTCGTATTTCTTTTCTCTGAAACAAGACTTTCAAATAATATGAGAACATAAGTACAGTAGAAACAATCAGTTATATTTTCCCTCAGTTTTTAATCCAGTGTACTTGTATGTAACTTTGATATGTAATTTGTTGAGTTGATTAATACAACCCATCCCTAATTTGTAAAACGTTGTGAATTATGTCATCATCCATGATAATCATAGCAATATGCTGGTCATTTTGTTAACAGTTAGGTAATCAAAATGGGTACAGTCTACATGTACACGTTAATAGGAATACAATACTAATAACGTTTAATTCGGATCTATTAAAAAAAAGCCAAACGCTTGTGTATATCAGTCTTTCTTATTGCTTCAAGACGTACACTCTGTGGTTAAGTACATGTGCCATAAATCCCTTTATACACATGTATAGCTTGATAAGAATGTATATTTACTAAACTTTATCATATATATGAAGCAATCGTACCTAGATTACATTTACCACCAGATCCCGTCCACCTTCCTTCACAGCCGGTTGAACAAACACCAGATATTTTATCATAGATTGGAAAGGTGTTACAATGACACACCAGTGCACCAGTGTACAGTCAAGGCCACATGTATATTTAGGACAATCTGCAAAAACAAAACAGCAATTTACAAAAATAAGTAATTAGTTTCTAGCTAAAACGTTCATAGAAACTACTTTGAAAATATATGTGGCTACATTTTCGTAATTGTTGCTTATTTTCCGACTGAAATAGTTCTATTTTTTAACCTGTTGCTGTTTTTAAAAAATTACTTTTTGAACAATGTAGATCTCAGATCTTTGTATAATGTGCGTTCAAATAAAAGGTGAAATATGTTCAGTTTTCACTTCGTATTGGTAGTGTTGTTGTTTTCTTAAAACTTGTGTCACTTGTCGACTTAGAAATAAATACATAACTTCACTTGACAAATATTCGTGGTAATCCAGAAGTCGAGTCACTGACTGATTACTTTTTCAATAGACATACACTTCTCAAAACTGCTAACTACACCGCTCACGTTTTGGGTTATATATATCGATGGGTTGAATGTTTTTCAATAAAATAAAAAGGAAATACCAATTCAATCATTTTTACATCATTTCATTTAATTTTTTTCATGGGCAATGCTAGAACTAAACCACAATAAGCAATTACAAACGACCCATGTAAACACTAAAGTCACACTTTTCCCATATCTACATTTTGTGACTTTAGTGTTTACATGGGTCGTTTGTAATTGCTTATTGTAGTAGATATGGGAAAAGTGTGACTTTAGTGTTTACATGGGTCGTTTGTAATTGCTTATTGTGGTTTAGTTCTAGCATTGCCCATGAAAAAAATTAAATGAAATGATGTAAAAATGATTGAATTGGTATTTCCTTTTTATTTTATTGAAAAACATTCAACTCATCGATATATATAACCCAAAACGTAGCGGTGTAGTTAGCAGTTTTGAGAAGTGTATGTGTACATTATGACTAAAAACCAAAGAAAAAATATAAACGTTTAGCTTGCTTTAAAAGATACGTAAGTTAAAATAGAAATTCGCCATTGCTTCACGGCATCTTTCATGTAACTGTTATTCAGTGTTATTCAGTGTTATTCAGTGTGAATAACCGTTACGTAGCGAAAAGTCATTTGTGACAATAGTTACATATCTAGAGTATCTTGCATTTCTTTCAGAAATGCAAGGCTGTGTGACCTGTACATGTAAACAATTAAACACGGTATCTGATAGCGTCACCCTTCTTTATTATGTTTTTTCTCATTTGTCTTAATTTAAATAACTGGTTGCAGGACATTTGATTGGGCATACATGTTGAATATTCACTTCGCTCAATCCGAATAGTACGATACATACATTTGCGATAATGCATACAACTGCATATTATGTGATATAAATATGTGTTTGTGTTATTGTTGTTTTGCGAATAAATCAGACAAACAATATCATAATAATAAAATAATAAAATATGAAAGTGTTGAATAATATTAATATATGACTCACTAACGCTTGTAAAATATAAACAATATTCAACTTATTTCATTTTGTTTTATTTATATGAAACGAACACTCATATACTATCCTCTTTAAATATATGAAGCTATCATAAATTACAAACTGGTGATGCTCTTGCTTGAGCAAGTTTTTTAAAATAGTTCTCTGTAGTACATGTAACTGACACACATGTACTATAGTGCCGTTCTTAACTTCATATATATCATTTTTAAAATAACATATACGTATGGAATGCAGGTGCAGCTTGGGGCTATGTTAAATCTAAAAAAACAATATAATCATGTCATATTATAAATATGCATATGTCTCAATGTGACAACAGTGATATCGTAAATATGTCTCAGTGTGACAGAAGTTTAAATCTAGACAACTGCCTATTAATAGTTTAATTTTATAACATTAACATATTCTAACAAAACAATTGTTTTCAAACATCATTACACATTGTTTAACTTCTGAAATAAATACCTCCATATATCCTGACGTCACACAGCACAAGTTGTGACTGTTTGTCTTTCAGTTCTATCCTGACATGGTTATCTAGAAGAGGTACGTCACATGTCACGACAACAGGGTACCAGTCAGCGCCTTTATTCTTTTATTAAAATGTATACACATTCTAAGTGAAACTCCTCTTTTATTTATGGTTCGAAATTCAAAATAATTATTTCTTTGCATTGAGATCTATGGCCTGGGGTTGCAGAAATTGTATTTGGAACTAATGTTTGCTCAGCATGCTCAGGTTGTATATAAAAGGTAATATTTGAAAAAATTGTATTTTAGTATTTGGTAAAATAAATATATGCAATGTGTTAAAGATGGGATAAAACTACTTTGAACTGTTACGCCAGGCCTAACATAAAAAACCAAGATCCGCACCTGACAATGTATTTGTGTTCCTAGCGCTTTGTAAGTTTAATGCTTGATTGTGTCATAAGTTTTGAAGAAATCGCTCAACTATATAAGAATACACACGACGTATGTTCAGTATATATACCAAAAACACCATAAGATACATTAGCATTTCAATATTCTTTAAAACAAAATGATGACTTTAAAATACGACTTTAAAAGTCGTCGTCGGCAGGAACCCATGGTACATGTTGCATAATTCGCACTGTGGTAAGTGTCTATGACAAATAAAGCTTAGCAAATGTGTGCTGGCAGTTTGACATATAACACAGCGTGCTCATTAGATCTAAATAATGTTTTAATTTAAACTGATTCATCTTTAAGTTGGATGGGACTAAAATATGTCTTCTATGACTAACAGCAATAATGTGCTAATACAATATTCATGTTTTGCGTTTCTGTCGAAAAATTACCATGATCACCGAGAAAAATTATCATAATATTAAATTTTGGAACTCGTTGTTTTGGCGCAGGACGACGACCATAAACTTCGTAAAACCTTTGCAAAATCTTATTATCGTAACCCTGATCTTCTTTCCAAATATAAAAGTAATTTAAGGACACTTCTGCGACAAGGACTATCACAACCTAACTTCTAAAGCCCATTGGGACGGTGGCGTTTGATGTTTGTCTATGATCTTTCCTGTCGTACCCTTAATGGTTTATTCTCCTGTTGCTCTGGCTTCTGCCAAGTCATTGAGTACCTTCATTGTGGCTTTCTAAACTTTTTTTTTTTTGTATTATATGTACACGAGCATATTTGTGTTTTACTTATATTGCCTATTGATGCTGCCTTGTTGGTTAGAGATTAGATCATGGCGGGGATTTCTTTATTTACACTGTCCTGTTTTAATGGGATGTGTGAGGTTTGGTGCATCCTAGAACCTGTTTAAACCCTCAGTGGCCTTTGTTGCCACTGACCGTTCCAAGGTGGTAGCCCTATTGTCAACCCTTTTGTGTTTGTGATGTCGTTTGCATTTTTTATTACTTTTGCCTACTCGTTTGTCTGTTTGCGTGTATGTTTTTGTGTTTTGTGGTTGACTGTCGTCCTTGTCGCTGCTTTCCTTGTCCGATATTTTTATATTTTTACGTTTACGTTAATGTATTTATGGATAAATATGGAATGCCCGTGTGACTGTTTGCCAATGACCACACCGACGAAACTTAGCGGCGCCGTTGAGATTTCCTCCGATTTCATGTTCATTGTGATATCCACTATTTAAAGTAGGTTGTGACCAGTGTCGACTTTTGTTTTATTTAAGAACCAACGTAGGTCAGTATTATTTCCTACTACTTCTTGACTAAATGCAATATTATGTATAAGACGTCAACGTGTACTCGGGAAGAAGCAAGTAATACAATTAATCGTAAATCGGTAATCGATTTCTCACCGAAGTGTTTTCTTAGTTGGCAGTAGGTGTCCAAGACGAGTTATTGTTGAGTTTTGATAAATGTAAGCGTAACCATATTCTCAATACCAGCCATGTGTTACTAATTTAAGCATTAAAGTGACATAAAAACGAAATAATTATGTTGACAAACGTTAAACACTTAGAATTATTGAATATTTACTAAAAAAAAAACAAGATTGTTAGACGGAATTCAATAGCGGTATAAAAAAAAAAGTACCCCTTTGCGAGTTTGAACTCGCATCTCAAACTCAAATTACATTCGCGGGTAATAATCATTAGGACGCAGTATTCGAGAGCGCTACCAACTGAGCTAAGTGGGCCATTTATATTACGCAATACATACTATATCGAAAACCTAATGCGCTAATGGTTGTCACGTGATCAGCAGAAATTGCAAATATTGCGGGACCCACATCATTTACAAACAAAAAAAAAATACATTTTTTTCAAACTCACGAATATATTACTACATACTTATTTAGGTCTATGCTCATGCTTTCATGTATAATACATTTCACTGAATAACGATCAGACAGTTATTTGCTTATGCTTAATATCTGCTTACAAAACAGTCTCCCTTTTACCAGTCATTATTAGGACATTAGTTTATATAACCGCAAGTAAGTTCGTTTGGTAGAGTTGATATTATGTTAAATCTTTATAACACGTTGCCTATGGATACTACAAATCCTCTTTTAATAATTGCATCTGCATTGATGGAAACGATGTTTGTTTAAAACAACAAAGTTTTATCCAAAACAAAAGTACCGATATATATCAAAAATAACAATTTCAAACACAAAACAACACAACAAAACAATAGATTGTATATGAATGGATGGGTATATATAACATATCACATACATGCAGTTTATTGCCCGAATACTCTAAACTCCATAACTCGTTAGTAATATGAATCAACTACTCGCATAGTACATTTTATACTTGTTGTCGCCATTGTTTTGTAGGCTGAATATGTGTACAAGCGCTCCGGCAAGCCGAGTTGCAGAAGGAGCTCGCTGATCTATCTGCTTTGCCAGTTCAAGTTTGAGCTTTTAAGTATAAACGCTTGCCAATCAGCAATAGCTTTCTGTGTTTCAATAGGAGGGTTTGACTGAAACATTGCGGATTAAAAGAATTCAATCAATCATTTTCATTTTCAAATTCAATCAATTAAATACCTGAATTTTTATTTGAAGATGTAACTTGAAATATAGTGTGTTTCTGAACATTATTTTCAGTCTTTGAGCAGTAAAAGGAAGTATGCCACCAGAGTATTTGTGATAACATATGATCATAGTTTCCAATCAGACAGTACATTATCGCAGAAGATATCATTTGTCATGAAGGACATGCCATCACTCTGTGTTATATTCAAAACATACTAACTTCTTGGAATTGTCCAATTCTATATTATACAAGTTACATCAGTGGGAATTTACAAAGCAATATGAATTATATTATTGTCGGCCTAGGCATTTAACTAGTGGATGTGACACACATCATATATTATTGTGCCATTTTATACTATTACTATGTGTAAGCGTTATTTGTCTAATAAACTATCACTTCCTTGATTTATATGTTTGGGTGACTAAATAATTTTGTTCGCATTGGTGGAAACTGCTTCAAATTTACAAAGCTCTTCGAAGATTCATTTTAAAAGTTTCACAACTGGTACTTAACGATACAATACTTGCAAGCCCGTAAACATATTTGACGATCAAATATACTAGTCAAAATTCCCTTGTATCCACTTTAGAATATGTCCGTTATATTCTCATT
>JAWPHD010024822.1:0-18117 GCA_037043455.1 Cyrtodaria siliqua | reverse complement strand
CACATATATATTCAGTTCTTACACATATACATTCAGTTCTTACACATATATATTCAGTTCTTATACATATATATTCCGTTCTTAGGAATATATATTCAGTACTTACACATATATATTCAGTTCTTACACATATATATTCAGTTCTTACTCATATATATTCCGTTCTTACGCATATATATTCCGTTATTACACATATATATTCAGTTATTACACATATATATTCAGTTCTTACACATATATATTCAGTTCTTACACATATATATTCAGTTCTTACCCATATCTATTCTGTTCTAACGCATATATATTCCGTTCTTACGCATATATTCAGTTCTTACGCATATATTCAGTTCTTACGCATATATACTCCGTTCTTACACATATATATTCAGTTCTTACACATATATATAATCAGTTCTTACACATATATATTAAGTTCTTACACATATATATTCAGTTCTTACGCATATATATTCAGTTCTTACACATATATATTCAGTTCTTACGCATATATATTCAGTTCTTACACATATATATTCCGTTCTTAGACATATATATTCAGTTCTTACACATAATATATTCAGTTCTTACACATATATATTCAGTTCTTACACATATATATTCAGTTCTTATACATATATACTCCTTTCTTACGCATATATATTCAGTACTTACACATATATATTCAGTTCTTACACATATATATTCAGTTCTTACTCATATATATTCCGTTCTTACGCATATATATTCCGTTATTACACATATATATTCAGTTCTTACCCATATATATTCTGTTCTTACGCATATATATTCCGTTCTTACGCATATATATTCCGTTTTTACGCATATATTCTGTTTTTACGCATATATTCAGTTCTTACGCATATATACTCCGTTCTTACACATATAAATTCAGTTCTTACACATATATATTCAGTTCTTATGCATATATATTCAGTTCTTACACATATATATTCCGTTCTTACACATATATATTCAGTTCTTACACATAATATATTCAGTTCTTACACATATATATTCAGTTCTTACACATATATATTCAGTTCTTACACATATATATTCCATTTTTACGCATATATATTCCGTTCTTACGCATATATTCAGTTCTTACGCATATATTTTCAGTTTTTACGCTTATATATTCAGTTCTTACACATATATATTCAATTCTTACACATATATATTCAGTTCTTACGCATATATATTCAGTTCTTACGCATATATATTCCGTTCTTACGCATATATATTCCGTTCTTACGCATATATATTCAGTTCTTACACATATATATTCCGTTCTTTAGCATATATATTCCGTTCTTACGCAGATATATTCCGTTCTTACGCATATATATTCCGTTCTTACGCATATATATTCCGTTCTTACGCATATATATTCAGTTCTTACACATATATATTCAGTTCTTACACATATATATTCAGTTCTTACACATATATATTCAGTTCTTACACATATATATTCAGTTCTTACACATATATATTCAGTTCTTACACATATATATTCAGTTCTTATACATATATATTCCGTTCTTACGCATATATATTCAGTACTTACACATATATATTCAGTTCTTACACATATATATTCAGTTCTTACTCATATATATTCCGTTCTTACGCATATATATTCCGTTATTACACATATATATTCAGTTCTTACCCATATATATTCCGTTCTTACGCATATATATTCCGTTATTACACATATATATTCAGTTATTACACATATATATTCAGTTCTTACACATATATATTCAGTTCTTACACATATATATTCAGTTCTTACCCATATCTATTCTGTTCTAACGCATATATATTCCGTTCTTACGCATATATTCAGTTCTTACGCATATATTCAGTTCTTACGCATATATACTCCGTTCTTACACATATATATTCAGTTCTTACACATATATATAATCAGTTCTTACACATATATATTCAGTTCTTACACATATATATTCAGTTGTAACGCATATATATTCAGTTCTTACACATATATATTCAGTTCTTACGCATATATATTCAGTTCTTACACATATATATTCCGTTCTTAGACATATATATTCAGTTCTTACACATAATATATTCAGTTCTTACACATATATATTCAGTTCTTACACATATATATTCAGTTCTTATACATATATACTCCTTTCTTACGCATATATATTCAGTACTTACACATATATATTCAGTTCTTACACATATATATTCAGTTCTTACTCATATATATTCCGTTCTTACGCATATATATTCCGTTATTACACATATATATTCAGTTCTTACCCATATATATTCTGTTCTTACGCATATATATTCCGTTCTTACGCATATATATTCCGTTTTTACGCATATATTCTGTTTTTACGCATATATTCAGTTCTTACGCATATATACTCCGTTCTTACACATATAAATTCAGTTCTTACACATATATATTCAGTTCTTACGCATATATATTCAGTTCTTACACATATATATTCCGTTCTTACACATATATATTCAGTTCTTACACATAATATATTCAGTTCTTACACATATATATTCAGTTCTTACACATATATATTCAGTTCTTACACATATATATTCCATTTTTACGCATATATATTCCGTTCTTACGCATATATTCAGTTCTTACGCATATATTTTCAGTTTTTACGCATATATATTCAGTTCTTACACATATATATTCAATTCTTACACATATATATTCAGTTCTTACGCATATATATTCAGTTCTTACGCATATATATTCCGTTCTTACGCATATATATTCCGTTCTTACGCATATATATTCAGTTCTTACACATATATATTCCGTTCTTTAGCATATATATTCCGTTCTTACGCAGATATATTCCGTTCTTACGCATATATATTCCGTTCTTACGCATATATATTCCGTTCTTACGCATATATATTCAGTTCTTACACATATATATTCAGTTCTTACACATATATATTCAGTTCTTACACATATATATTCAGTTCTTACACATATATATTCAGTTCTTACACATATATATTCAGTTCTTACACATATATATTCAGTTCTTATACATATATATTCCGTTCTTACGCATATATATTCAGTACTTACACATATATATTCAGTTCTTACACATATATATTCAGTTCTTACTCATATATATTCCGTTCTTACGCATATATATTCCGTTATTACACATATATATTCAGTTCTTACCCATATATATTCAGTTCTTACACATATATATTCAGTTCTTACACATATATATTCAGTTTTTACACATATATATTCAGTTCTTACACATATATATTCTGTTCTTACGCATATATATATTCCGTTCTTACGCATATATTCAGTTCTTACGCATATATTCAGTTATTACGCATATATTCAGTTCTTACGCATATATTCAGTTCTTACGCATATATACTCCGTTCTTACACATATATATTCAGTTCTTACACATATATATAATCAGTTCTTACACATATATATTCAGTTCTTACACATATATATTCAGTTCTTACGCATATATATTCAGTTCTTACACATATATATTCAGTTCTTACGCATATATATTCAGTTCTTACACATATATATTCCGTTCTTAGACATATATATTCAGTTCTTACACATAATATATTCAGTTCTTACACATATATATTCAGTTCTTACACATATATATTCAGTTCTTATACATATATACTCCTTTCTTACGCATATATATTCAGTACTTACACATATATATTCAGTTCTTACACATATATATTCAGTTCTTACTCATATATATTCCGTTCTTACGCATATATATTCCGTTATTACACATATATATTCAGTTCTTACCCATATATATTCTGTTCTTACGCATATATATTCCGTTCTTACGCATATATATTCCGTTTTTACGCATATATATTCTGTTTTTACGCATATATTCAGTTCTTACGCATATATACTCCGTTCTTACACATATATATTCAGTTCTTACGCATATATATTCAGTTCTTACGCATATATATTCAGTTCTTACACATATATATTGAGTTCTTCCACATATATATTCAGTTCTTACACATAATATATTCAGTTCTTACACATATATATTCAGTTCTTACACATATATATTCAGTTCTTACACATATATATTCCATTCTTACGCATATATATTCCGTTCTTACGCATATATTCAGTTCTTACGTATATATTTTCAGTTTTTACGCATATATATTCAGTTCTTACACATATATATTCAATTCTTACACATATATATTCAGTTCTTACGCATATATATTCCATTCTTACGCATATATATTCCGTTCTTACACATATATATTCAGTTCTTACGCATATATATTCAGTTCTTTCGCATATATATTCAGTTTTTAGGCATATATATTCCGTTCTTACGCATATATATTCAGTTCTTACACATATATATTCAGTTCTTACACATATATATTTATTTCTTACACATATATATTCAGTTCTTACACATATATATTCCGTTCTTACTTATATATATTCCGTTCTTACGCATATATATTCAGTTCTTACGCATATATTCAGTTCTTACGCATATATATTCAGTTCTTACACATATATATTCAGTTCTTTCGCATATATATTCCGTTCTTACACATATATATTCAGTTCTTACACATATATATTCAGTTCTTACACATATATATTCAGTTCTTACGCATATATTCAGTTCTTACACATATATATTCCGTTCTGATGCATATATATTCAGTTCTTACACATATATATTCAGTTCTTACGCATATATATTCAGTTCTTTCGCATATATATTCAGTTCTTACGCATATATATACCGTTCTTACACATATATATTCAGTTCTTACACATATATATTCCGTTCTTACGCATATATATTCCGTTCTTACGCATAGATATTCCGTTCTTACGCATATATATTCCGTTCTTACGCATATATATTCCGTTCTTACGCATATATATTCAGTTCTTAAATATATATATTCAGTTCTTACTCATATATATTCCGTTCTTACGCATATATATTCCGTTATTACACATATATATTCAGTTCTTACACATATATATTCAGTTCTTACACATATATATTCAGTTCTTACATATATATATTCAGTTCTTACACATATATATTCAGTTCTTACCCATATATATTCTGCTCTTACGCATATATATTCTGTTCTTACGCATATATTCAGTTCTTACGCATATATTCAGTTCTTACGCATATATACTCCGTTCTTACACATATATATTCAGTTCTTACACATATATATAATCAGTTCTTACACATATATATTCAGTTCATACACATATATATTCAGTTCTTACGCATATATATTCAGTTCTTACACATATATATTCAGTTCTTACGCATATATATTCAGTTCGTACACATATATATTCCGTTCTTAGACATATATATTCAGTTCTTACACATAATATATTCAGTTCTTACACATATATATTCAGTTCTTACACATATATATTCATTTCTTATACATATATATTCCGTTCTTACGCATATATATTCAGTACTTACACATATATATTCAGTTCTTACACATAAATATTCAGTTCTTACTCATATATATTCCGTTCTTAAGCATATATATTCCGTTATTACACCTATATATTCAGTTCTTACCCATATATATTCTGTTCTTACGCATATATATTCCGTTCTTACGCATATATATTCCGTTTTTACGCATATATTCTGTTCTTACGCATATATTCAGTTCTTACGCATATATACTCCGTTCTTACACATATATATTCAGTTCTTACACATATATATTCAGTTCTTACGCATATATATTCAGTTCTTACACATATATATTCCGTTCTTACACATATATATTCAGTTCTTACACATAATATATTCAGTTCTTACACATATATATTCAGTTCTTACACATATATATTCAGTTCTTACACATATATATTCCATTCTTACGCATATATATTCCGTTCTTACGCATATATTCAGTTCTTACGCATATATTTTCAGTTTTTACGCATATATATTCAATTCTTACACATATATATTCAATTCTTACACATATATATTCAGTTCTTACCCATATATATTCTGTTCTTACGCATATATATTCCGTTCTTACGCATATATATTCCGTTTTTACGCATATATTCTGTTCTTACGCATATATTTAGTTCTTACGCATATATACTCCTTTCTTACACATATATATTCAGTTCTTACACATATATATTCAGTTCTTACGCATATATATTCAACTCTTACACATATATATTCCGTTCTTACACATATATATTCAGTTCTTACACATATATATTCAGTTCTTACACATATATATTCCATTCTTACACATATATATTCAGTTCTTACGCATATATATTCAGTTCTTAAGCATATAAATTCCGTTCTTACGCATATATATTCCGTTATTACACCTATATATTCAGTTCTTACCCATATATATTCTGTTCTTACGCACATATATTCCGTTCTTACGCATATATATTCCGTTTTTACGCATATATTCTGTTCTTACGCATATATTTAGTTCTTACGCATATATACTCCTTTCTTACACATATATATTCAGTTCTTACACATATATATTCAGTTCTTACGCATATATATTCAGTTCTTACACATATATATTCCGTTCTTACAGATATATATTCAGTTCTTACACATAATATAATCAGTTCTTACACATATATATTCAGTTCTTACACATATATATTCAGTTCTTACACATATATATTCCATTCTTACGCATATATATTCCGTTCTTACGCATATATTCAGTTCTTACGCATATATTTTCAGTTTTTACGCATATATATTCAGTTCTTACACATATATATTCAATTCTTACACATATATATTCAGTTCTTACGCATATATATTCAGTTCTTACGCATATATATTCCGTTCTTACGCATATATATTCCGTTCTTACGCATATATATTCAGTTCTTACACATATATATTCCGTTCTTAAGCATATATATTCCGTTCTTACGCAGATATATTCCGTTCTTACGCATATATATTCCGTTCTTACGCATATATATTCCGTTCTTACGCATATATATTCAGTTCGTAGGCATATATATTCAGTTCTTACGCATATATATTCAGTTTTTATGCATATATATTCCGTTCTTACGCATATATATTCCGTTCTTACGCATATATATTCTGTTCTTAGGCATATATATTCCGTTCTTACACATATATATTCAGTTCTTACGCATATATATTCTGTTCTTTCGCATATATATTCAGTTCTTACGCATATATATTCCGTTCTTACGCATATATATTCAGTTCTTACACATATATATTCAGTTCTTACACATATATATTTATTTCTTACACATATATATTCAGTTCTAACACATATATATTCCGTTCTTACGCATATATATTCAGTTCTTACGCATATATATTCAGTTCTTACGCATATATTCTGTTCTTACGCATATATATTCAGTTCTTACACATATATATTCAGTTCTTTCGCATATATATTCCGTTCTTACAAATATATATTCAGTTCTTACACATATATATTCCTTTCTTACACATATATGTTCAGTTCTTACACATATATATTCAGTTCTTACACATATTCAATTCTTACGCATATATTCAGTTCTTACACATATATATTCCGTTCTGATGCATATATATTCAGTTCTTACACATATATATTCAGTTCTTACGCATATATATTCAGTTCTTTCGCATATATATTCAGTTCTTACTCATATATATTCCGTTCTTACACATATATATTCAGTTCTTACACATATATATTCCGTTCTTACGCATATATATTCCGTTCTTACGCATAGATATTCCGTTCTTACGCATATATATTCCGTTCTTACGCATATATATTCCGTTCTTACGCATATATATTCAGTTCTTAAATATATATATTCAGTTCTTACTCATATATATTCCGTTCTTACGCATATATATTCCGTTATTACCCATATATATTCAGTTCTTACACATATATATTCAGTTCTTACACATATATATTCAGTTCTTACATATATATATTCAGTTCTTACACATATATATTCAGTTCTTACCCATATATATTCTGTTCTTACGCATATATATTCCGTTCTTACGCATATATTCAGTTCTTACGCATATATTCAGTTCTTACGCATATATACTCCGTTCTTACACATATATATTCAGTTCTTACACATATATATAATCAGTTCTTACACATATATATTCAGTTCTTACACATATATATTCAGTTCTTACGCATATATATTCAGTTCTTACACATATATATTCAGTTCTTACGCATATATATTCAGTTCTTACACATATGTATTCCGTTCTTAGACATATATATTCAGTTCTTACACATAATATATTCCGTTCTTACGCATATATTCAGTTCTTACGCATATATTCAGTTCTTACGCATATATACTCCGTTCTTACACATATATATTCAGTTCTTACACATATATATAATCAGTTCTTACACATATATATTCAGTTCTTACACATATATATTCAGTTCTTACGCATATATATTCAGTTCTTACACATATATATTCAGTTCTTACGCATATATATTCAGTTCTTACACATATATATTCCGTTCTTAGACATATATATTCAGTTCTTACACATAATATATTCAGTTCTTACACATATATATTCAGTTCTTACACATATATATTCATTTATTATACATATATATTCCGTTCTTACGCATATATATTCAGTACTTACACATATATATTCAGTTCTTACACATAAATATTCAGTTCTTACTCATAAATATTCCGTTCTTACGCATATATATTCCGTTATTACACCTATATATTCAGTTCTTACCCATATATATTCTGTTCTTACGCATATATATTCCGTTCTTACGCATATATATTCCGTTTTTAAGCATATATTCTGTTCTTACGCATATATTCAGTTCTTACGCATATATACTCCGTTCTTACACATATATATTCAGTTCTTACACATATATATTCAGTTCTTACTCTTATATATTCTGTTCTTACACATATATATTCCGTTCTGAACACATATATATTCAGTTCTTACACATAATATATTCAGTTCTTACACATATATATTCAGTTCTTACACATATATATTCAGTTCTTACCATATAATTCCATCTTACGCATATATATTCCGTTCTTACGCATATATTCAGTTCTTACGCATATATTTTCAGTTTTTACGCATATATATTCAGTTCTTACACATATATATTCAATTCTTACACATATATATTCAGTTCTTACGCATATATATTCAGTTCTTACGCATATATATTCCGTTATTACACATATATATTCAGTTCTTACCCATATATATTCTGTCTTACGCATATATATTCCGTTCTTACGCATATATATTCCCGTTTTTACGCATATATTCTTGTTCTTACGCATATATTTAGTTCTTACGCATATATACTCCTTTCTTACACATATATATTCAGTTCTTACACATATATATTCAGTTCTTACGCATATATATTCAACTCTTACACATATATATTCCGTTCTTACACATATATATTCAGTTCTTACACATAATATATTCAGTTCTTACACATATATATTCAGTTCTTACACATATATATTCAGTTTCTTACACATATATATTCCATTCTTACACATATATATTCAGTTCTTACGCATATATATTCAGTTCTTAAGCATATATATTCCGTTCTTACGCATATATAGTTCCGTTATCACACCTATATATTCAGTTCTTACCCATATATATTCTGTTCTTACGCATATATATTCCGTTCTTACGCATATATATTCCGTTTTTACGCATATATTCTGTTCTTACGCATATATTTAGTTCTTACGCATATATACTCCTTTCTTACAGCAGAATATATTCAGTTCTTACACATATATATTCAGTTCTTACGCATATATATTCAGTTCTTACACATATATAATTCCGTTCTTACACATATATATTCAGTTCTTACACATAATATATTCAGTTCTTACACATATATATTCAGTTCTTACACATATATATTCAGTTCTTACACATATATATTCCATTCTTACGCATATATATTCCGTTCTTACGCATATATTCAGTTCTCACGCATATATTTTCAGTTTTTACGCATAAATATTCAGTCTTACACATATATATTCAATTCTTACACATATATATTCAGTTCTTACGCATATATATTCAGTTCTTACGCATATATATTCCGTTCTTACGCATATATATTCAGTTCTTACACATATATATACCGTTCTTAAGCATATATATTCCGTTCTTTACGCAGATATATTCCGTTCTTACGCATATATATTCCGTTCTTACGCATATATATTCCGTTCTTACGCATATATATTCAGTTCTTAGGCATATATATTCAGTTCTACGCATATATATTCAGTTCTTATGCATATATATTCGCGTTCTTACGCATATATATTCCGTTCTTACGCATATATATTCTGTTCTTAGGCATATATATTCCGTTCTTACACATATATATTCAGTTCTTACGCATATATATTCAGTTTCTTTCGCATATATATTCAGTTCTTACGCATATATATTCCGTTCTTACGCATATATATTCAGTTCTTACACATATATATTCAGTTCTTACACATATTATATTTATTTCTTACACATATATATTCAGTTCTAAACACATATATATTCCGTTCTTACGCATATATATTCAAGTTCTTACGCATATATATTCAGTTCTTACGCATATATTCAGTTCTTACGCATATATATTCAGTTCTTACACATATATATTCAGTTCTTTCGCATATATATTCCGTTCTTACACATATACTATTCAGTTCTTACACATATATATTCAGTTCTAACACATGTATATTCAGTTTTTTACGCATATATATTCAGTTCTTACACATATATATTCCGTTCTGATGCATATATATTCAGTTCTTACACATATATATTCAGTTCTTACGCATATATATTCAGTTTTTCGCATATATATTCAGTTCTTAGCGCATATATATTCCGTTCTTACACATATATATTCAGTTTTTTACACAGATATATTCCGTTCCTACGCATATATATTCCGTTCTTACGCATAGATATTCCGTTCTTACGCATATATATTCCGTTCTTACGCATATATATTCCATTCTTACGCATATATATTCAGTTCTTAGGCATATATATTTCAGTTCTTACTCATATATATTCCGTTCTTACGCATATATATTCCGTTATTACACATATATATTCAGTTCTTACATCATATATATTCAGTTCTTACACATATATATTCAGTTTTTACGCATATATATTCAGTTCTTACACATTTATATTCCGTTCTGATGCTATAATATTCAGTTCTTACACATATATATTCAGTTCTTACGCATATATATTTAGTTTTTCGCATATATATTCAGTTCTTACGCATATATATTCCGTTCTTACACATATATATTCAGTTTTTACACAGATATATTCCGTTCTTACGCATATATATTCCGTTCTTACGCATAGATATTCCGTTTTTACGCATATATATTCGTTTCTTACGCATATATATTCCGTTCTTACGCATATATATTCAGTTCTTAGGCATATATATTCAGTTCTTACTCATATATATTCCGTTCTTATGCATATATTCAGTTCTTACGCATATATTTTCAGTTTTTACGCATATATATTCAGTTCTTACACATATATATTCAATTCTTACACATATATATTCAGTTCTTACGCATATATATTCAGTTCTTACGCATATATATTCCGTTCTTACGCATATATATTCCGTTCTTACTCAGATATTCAGTTCTTAGGCATATATATTCAGTTCTTACGCATATATTCCGTTTCTTACGGCATATCTATTCCGTTCTATACCCATCTTACGCATATATATTCCGTTCTTACGCATATATATTCAGTTCTTAGGCATATATATTCAGTTCTTACGCATATATATTCAGTTCTTATGCATATATATTCCGTTCTTACGCATATATATTCCGTTCTTACGCATATATATTCTGTTCTTAGGCATATATATTCCGTTCTTACACATATATATTCAGTTCTTACGCATATATATTCAGTTCTTTCGCATATATATTCAGTTCTTACGCATATATATTCCATTCTTACGCATATATATTCAGTTCTTACGCATATATTCAGTTCTTACGCATATATTTTCAGTTCTTACACATATATATTCAGTTCTTTCGCATATATATTCCGTTCTATCACATATATATTCAGTTCCTACACATATATATTCAGTTCTTACACATATATATTCAGTTTTTACGCATATATATTCAGTTCTTACACATATATATTCCGTTCTGATGCATATATATTCAGTTCTTACACATATATATTCAGTTCTTACGCATATATATTCAGTTTTTCGCATATATATTCAGTTCTTACGCATATATATTCCGTTCTTACACATATATATTCAGTTTTTACACAGATATATTCCGTTCTTACGCATATATATTCCGTTCTTACGCATAGATATTCCGTTCTTATGCATATATATTCCGTTCTTACGCATCTATATTCCGTTCTTAAGCATATATATTCAGTTCTTAGGCATATATATTCAGTTCTTACTCATATATATTCCGTTCTTACGCATATATATTCCGTTATTACACATATATATTCAGTTTTTACACATATATATTCAGTTCTTACACATATATATTCAGTTCTTACACATATATATTCAGTTCTTACACATATATATTCACTTCTTACCCATATATATTCTGTTCTTACGCATATATATTCCGTTCTGAGTCATATATTCAGTTCTTACGCATATATTCAGTTCTTACGCATATATACTCAGTTCTTACACATATATATTCAGTTCTTACACATATATATAATCAGTTCTTACACATATATATTCAGTTCTTACGCATATATATTCAGTTCTTACACATATATATTCAGTTTTTACGCATATATATTTAGTTCTTACACATATATATTCCGTTCTTAGACATATATATTCAGTTCTTACACATAATATATTCAGTTCTTACACATATATATTCCGTTCTGATGCATATATATTCAGTTCTTACACATATATATTCAGTTCTTACGCATATATATTCAGTTCTTTCGCATATATATTCAGTTCTTACTCATATATATTCCGTTCTTACACATATATATTCAGTTCTTACACATATATATTCCGTTCTTACGCATATATATTCCGTTCTTACGCATAGATATTCCGTTCTTACGCATATATATTCCGTTCTTACGCATATATATTCCGTTCTTACGCATATATATTCAGTTCTTAAATATATATATTCAGTTCTTACTCATATATATTCCGTTCTTACGCATATATATTCCGTTATTACACATATATATTCAGTTCTTACACATATATATTCAGTTCTTACACATATATATTCAGTTCTTACATATATATATTCAGTTCTTACACATATATATTCAGTTCTTACCCATATATATTCTGTTCTTACGCATATATATTCCGTTCTTACGCATATATTCAGTTCTTACGCATATATTCAGTTCTTACGCATATATACTCCGTTCTTACACATATATATTCAGTTCTTACACATATATATAATCAGTTCTTACACATATATATTCAGTTCTTACACATATATATTCAGTTCTTACGCATATATATTCAGTTCTTACACATATATATTCAGTTCTTACGCATATATATTCAGTTCTTACACATATATATTCCGTTCTTAGACATATATATTCAGTTCTTACACATAATATATTCAGTTCTTACACATATATATTCAGTTCTTACACATATATATTCTTTTCTTATACATATATATTCCGTTCTTACGCATATATATTCAGTACTTACACATATATATTCAGTTCTTACTCATAAATATTCCGTTCTTACGCATATATATTCCGTTATTACACCTATATATTCAGTTCTTACCCATATATATTCTGTTCTTACGCATATATATTCCGTTCTTACGCATATATATTCCGTTTTTAAGCATATATTCTGTTCTTACGCATATATTCAGATCTTACGCATATATACTCCGTTCTTACACATATATAGTTCTTACACATATATATTCAGTTCTTACACATATATATTCCATTCTTACGCATATATATTCCGTTCTTACGCATATATTCAGTTCTTACGCATATATTTTCAGTTTTTACGCATATATATTCAGTTCTTACACATATATATTCAATTCTTACACATATATATTCAGTTCTTACGCATATATAGTCAGTTCTTACGCATATATATTCCGTTATTACAAATATATATTCAGTTCTTACCCATATATATTCTGTTCTTACGCATATATATTCCGTTCTTACGCATATATATTCCGTTTTTACGCATATATTCTGTTCTTACGCATATATTTAGTTCTTACGCATATATACTCCTTTCTTACACATATATATTCAGTTCTTACACATATATATTCAGTTCTTACGCATATATATTCAACTCTTACACATATATATTCCGTTCTTACACATATATATTCAGTTCTTACACATAATATATTCAGTTCTTACACATATATATTCAGTTCTTACACATATATATTCAGTTCTTACACATATATATTCCATTCTTACACATATATATTCAGTTCTTACGCATATATATTCAGTTCTTAAGCATATATATTCCGTTCTTACGCATATATATTCCGTTATTACACCTATATATTCAGTTCTTACCCATATATATTCTGTTCTTACGCATATATATTCCGTTCTTACGCATATATATTCCGTTTTTACGCATATATTCTGTTCTTACGCATATATTTAGTTCTTACGCATATATACTCCTTTCTTACACATATATATTCAGTTCTTACACATATATATTCAGTTCTTACGCATATATATTCAGTTCTTACACATATATATTCCGATCTTACACATATATATTCAGTTCTTACACATAATATATTCAGTTCTTACACATATATATTCAGTTCTTACACATATATATTCAGTTCTTACACATATATATTCCATTCTTACGCATATATATTCCGTTCTTACGCATATATTCAGTTCTCACGCATATATTTTCAGTTTTTACGCATATATATTCAGTTCTTACACATATATATTCAATTCTTACACATATATATTCAGTTCTTACGCATATATATTCCGTTCTTACGCATAGATATTCCGTTCTTACGCATATATATTCCGTTCTTACGCATATATATTCCGTTCTTACGCATATATATTCAGTTCTTAGGCATATATATTCAGTTCTTACTCATATATATTCCGTTCTTACGCATATATATTCCGTTATTACACATATATATTCAGTTCTTACCCATATATATTCAGTTCTTACACATATATATTCAGATTTTACGCATATATATTCAGTTCTTACACATATATATTCCGTTCTGATGCATATATATTCAGTTCTTACACATATATATTCAGTTCTTACGCATATATATTCAGTTTTTCGCATATATATTCAGTTCTTACGCATATATATTCCGTTCTTACACATATATATTCAGTTTTTACACAGATATATTCCGTTCTTACGCATATATATTCCGTTCTTACGCATAGATATTCCGTTCTTAAGCATATATATTCCGTTCTTACGCATATATATTCCGTTCTTACGCATATATATTCAGTTCTTAGGCTTAGGCATATATATTCAGTTCTTACTCATATATATTCCGTTCTTATGCATATATTCAGTTCTTACGCATATATTTTCAGTTTTTACGCATATATATTCAGTTCTTACACATATATATTCAATTCTTACACATATATATTCAGTTCTTACGCATATATATTCAGTTCTTACGCATATATATTCCGTTCTTACGCATATATATTCCGTTCTTACGCATATATATTCAGTTCTTACACATATATATTCCGTTCTTAAGCATATATATTCCGTTCTTACGCAGATATATTCCGTTCTTACGCATATATATTCCGTTCTTACGCATATATATTCCGTTCTTACGCATATATATTCAGTTCTTAGTTATATATATTCAGTTCTTACGCATATATATTCAGTTCTTATGCATATATATTCCGTTCTTACGCATATATATTCCGTTCTTACGCATATATATTCTGTTCTTAGGCATATATATTCCGTTCTTACACATATATATTCAGTTCTTACGCATATATATTCAGTTCTTTCGCATATATATTCAGTTCTTACGCATATATATTCCATTCTTACGCATATATATTCAGTTCTTACGCATATATTCAGTTCTTACGCATATATATTCAGTTCTTACACATATATATTCAGTTCTTTCGCATATATATTCCGTTCTTACACATATATATTCAGTTCTTACACATATAAGTTCAGTTCTTACACATATATATTCAGTTTTTACGCATATATATTCAGTTCTTACACATATATATTCCGTTCTGATGCATATATATTCAGTTCTTACACAAATATATTCAGTTCTTACGCATATATATTCCGTTCTTACGCATAGATACTCCGTTCTTACGCATATATATTCCGTTCTTACGCATATATATTCCGTTATTACACATATATATTCAGTTCTTACACATATATATTCAGTTCTTACACATATATATTCAGTTCTTACACATATATATTCAGTTCTTACACATATATATTCAGTTCTTACCCATATATATTCAGTTCTTACGCATATATATTCCGTTCTTACGCATAGATACTCCGTTCTTACGCATATATATTCCGTTCTTACGCATATATATTCCGTTCATATGCATATATATTCAGTTCTTAGGCATATATATTCAGTTCTTACTCATATATATTCCGTTCTTACGCATATATATTCCGTTATTACACATATATATTCAGTTCTTACACATATATATTCAGTTCTTACACATATATATTCAGTTCTTACACATATATATTCAGTTCTTACACATATATATTCAGTTCTTACCCATATATATTCTGTTCTTACGCATATATATTCCGTTCTTAGTCATATATTCAGTTCTTACGCATATATTCCGTTCTTACGCATATATATTCAGTTCTTAGGCATATATATTCAGTTCTTACTCATATATATTCCGTTCTTACGCATATATATTCCGTTATTACACATATATATTCAGTTCTTACACATATATATTCAGTTCTTACACATATATATTCAGTTCTTACACATATATATTCAGTTCTTACACATATATATTCAGTTCTTACCCATATATATTCTGTTCTTACGCATATATATTCCGTTCTTAGTCATATATTCAGTTCTTACGCATATATTCAGTTCTTACGCATATATACTCCGTTCTTACACATATATATTCAGTTCTTACACATATATATAATCAGTTCTTACACATATATATTCAGTTCTTACGCATATATATTCAGTTCTTACACATATATATTCAGTTCTTACGCATATATTTTCAGTTCTTACACATATATATTCCGTTCTTAGACATATATATTCAGTTCTTACACATAATATATTCAGTTCTTACACATATATATTCAGTTCTTACACATATATATTCCGATCTTACATATATATATTCAGTTCTTACACATAATATATTCAGTTCTTACACATATATATATTCAGTTCTTACACATATATATTCAGTTCTTACACATATATATTCAGTTCTTACACATATATATTCAGTTCTTACACATATATATTCCATTCTTACACATATATATTCAGTTCTTACGCATATATATTCAGTTCTTAAGCATATATATTCCGTTCTTACGCATATATATTCCGTTATTACACCTATATATTCAGTTCTTACCCATATATATTCTGTTCTTACGCATATATATTCCGTTCTTACGCATATATATTCCGTTTTTACGCATATATTCTGTTCTTACGCATATATTTAGTTCTTACGCATATATACTCCTTTCTTACAC
>JAWPHD010024821.1:0-18117 GCA_037043455.1 Cyrtodaria siliqua | reverse complement strand
TTGCGAAGCATGATAGAAGAGTCCGAACTGTATGGTGCATTTCAGGTATATACATACCAGTTTCTAATGTTGCTCTAAAATTCACTCTGTTTGGGAAAAGCATGTCTAACTGTTATTTGGGGCGTCCGTGTTGGAGTGGTTTAAGTCTATGACTTGAAATCACTTATCCCTCACCGCTGTGTGTTCGAGGAATCTTTGCGTGAGGAAGCTTAGCTATCCAGCTGGCTTGCGGAACGTCGGTGGTTCTACCTAGTTTCCCACCCGTCCATGACGATTTCCCGGAGGTGCACCTGGGATCTTCCTCCACCAATGGAAGCTGAAAAGCCGCCATGTGACCTTAGCCGTTGGTGCGACTATAAAATCCAGTTTAATTAAGTTGTAACTGTTATTGTACATTTGTATACACATATACATCAATATGCACACGGTTGTAAACATGACGTACACGTATAACATATAGATGTTAGGCATTCAAATACAAATAGTTCAATTACTTTATACCAAGAATGTTTCACTATTAATTATTATTTACTTATTAGTAGGTCTATATCGTACTAATAATTACAAAATTAATCCGGAAATTCGTCAGAAAATGATACGACCCTTTAGTATTACAGCGCACTTCATGGTTGGTGATTGACCCCTCTACAGTTAGTCACTACGCTTCACTTGACAACACCGGATAACCTCGTGGGACTCCATGATTGCACCTTCTGAAACCACGAAAGGGGCTGTTGGTGCATGAACCTTTGTCCCGCGGGTTTTGTGGTTGTACCCTAGATTGGTTTTCCCTTGGGCTGCAGCTGCTATGGTTGTTCAGTACAATTCTGGATACATCTTTGGGTGTTTCTTATTATGTTTTTGTATATATCTTTACAATAACATATGCGTGTATCGTTTCCTAATTTCTTTAGATGTGGACTTTATTGTTACAGATTATTTTGATGGGAAATACTTTTATTTACACTGTCTTGTCAATTTGAGCGTTGAAGACAGGATAATAGCGAGGTTGTGTACACTTAAAATCGATTTAAGCCAACGTGTGGCCCATATTGCCCATTGACCGTTCCAAGTCGGTAACCCTGTCTTCACCACTCTTTCTGTTGTGTATTGTCTTTTTCATTGTATAGTTATTGTGCTCTTTGTTTGTGGTACAGACCGGATCTACGGTGCCATTGCGTTTGGGTGCTGTGACTTCTATAGGACCATCTTTCTCGTGTTTATATAAGTTGTGTATATGATATACCATATTACAATATTAGAAACCTCGTGAGTTAATATATATCTATATATTGTTAAACAGATTATTTTTTTAATGGCCCTCATATTTACAATTGAACATGTACAACGACAGGTTTTTGACAATTTTATATATATATATACATATATTTCATATATATATATACATATATATACGTTTTTTCTAATTTCAGCGTTTTATGAAAAAAAAGGTATCGGATCAGTACAAACGCCTGGGACTCAACGACACGGCCTCTCCTCACCTAGAATCGTAAGTAATGACTATGATTAAGATGAATTGAATGTTGTTTAACGGCTCATCAACACAGTATAGGTTATTTAGAGCCGCCCCAGAGAGAGGGGAAGGATACAGGAAACGAGAACCGTGCCCTACTCTTATTATCGAATAGATTACAATGGGTCTTTAACGTGCTGGGAGGATAGACCGATACACGGGACAAACTATTGCCGTAACCAACAGGCAATTGACAATAACATCGCTCATCACCTTCGAGATGTTGAAAACATTCAACCTGATTTGGCTTGGGTGTAGGCTAATCTCGGCTGTAGGCTAATCTCTTTATTAAATCTACGCACAGCTTAGGTAATGTTCTCAACGAAATACAGGTTTGTTTACAAGTACTGTAACTTAGTAACCGGTGTGCATGTTCGCTAAAAGTAAAATTATATAAATAATTTATTTTTATAGCCTGATACCGTTTTTCACACTATTTCCCTTAACTATGAACAAAGCAAGTTGAAATATTGGCCTAAAACATATTTAACCAAAAAATTAAACTTAGCTGGATTTCAGCTTTTAATGATTGTGGTGGCAGAGATTACTGTAACAGAAAGGGGCAGTAACCACTGCGGGGAGTTTGTATACATGTATGTATGATAGCAGCTGTGCAATATCTTTCGCTATAACAATATTATGCACGACATATTTTCTTTAAATCGACGAGTTGATGAAATGTTAGCAATTACAAAGCAATTATTGAGGTGAACAATTTTAATATCTGTTAAATGTAAATATTTTGAGTTTGTTTATCAATAGCAGAGTTGCAAGACCTTCTTTTACAATTGCAGGTACTTACGTTCTCTCATAGCTAGTAGTGCCTGTTTCTATGGTAATACTGACTGCATAAACAGTGCAAAGCAGCTTTTCAACACCTTCATGAAACAACCAAACGATAATCCGTAAGTTTGTGAATTACGAGTTAAATATACCTGTATTAAAACGTTGCAAGTTTCCAACAGAAGATAACGACTGCCAAACGCCGACCCACTACTATTGAAAAACACACCAGAAAAATATAGTAACATATATATGTATGTGTGTGGGTGCGTGCGTGGGTGCACGCTTGAATTGAGTTAAATTGTTGTTAAACAGCCACACATTGTCGTAGGTTATTGAGAGAGGAAGAAAAGTTATAAATTCCAGAATCCATTCTCTATTTATACAATTGATATGTAATATGGTTAATTAACGTGCTCGGAAGATAGACGCCGATACACGGGACTGCCCGGTTTACGTCCCTTCCCAACGGACGAGTATAAGGAAGTGTCTTGCCAAAGGCAACAGCTAAGAAACCCAGTGGAGTCGGTGCGACTCAAACCCATGATTCCCAGATTCAGAGTCTACCCTGCCACCCACTGGACCACCACGGGTTCTGTACATGCAAATTCTAGGCTTTTTTTTATTATTATTATAAATACATGATCATTCATGTGTTTTTCTTATATTGCCCATTAACGCTGGCTTGTTTGTTAGAGATTATAACCTGGCGGGGATATCTGTATTTACACTGTCCCGTTTATTGGGATGACAATAGGCTTAGAGTGAGGCTTGGTGCACCCTAAAACCTGGTTTAAACCCCCAGAGGCCTTTTTGCCACTGACCGTAGAAATATTGTCAACCCTTCTGTATTATTCATCTTTATATATAGTTGTTTTTTGTTTTGTTACGTTAATGCTACTTTTCCTTTTCGATTTTTATATCTACTTTTTATGACTAATAACATTTTAATATACATAATCGGTGTTTACAACCGTAACATAACGTATTGTTAATAAACTAATTAATTCAGTATGCATGTTGTGGTACATATATTTCCAGGATTGATCCTGGTCTGAAATCGACGGTATACTGCACAGCCGTGAGAGAGGGTGGAGAGGCAGAGTGGAACTTTGTGTATGACCAGTACCTGACCGCCACTGTGGAGGCAGAGAAGAGTAGAATGCTGTCAGCCATGTCATGTACCAGGCAAATATGGATCATCCACAGGTACTGCCTTGTTTTGTACTTACTGACATTTTCAAAAATGTGGTTTTAATCGCCATTTGAAAGAAAAAGAAACGCTATCGCACAGCTTAGCCTTGTAAGTAAAAGGTTGTCATATTTAGTTATATTAGTAAACATGCAAAGAAAAAAACAAGCTTATAACAGTAGATATAACATTAAGCGATATTCGTGCCTTGTTCATCAGCTTCTGTATTCGTGTAAACACGCTTGCGTGTTTCAATGATCTGATCCAAAACACGTTGTGTTCGGTTATCTGTTCTTTAATAGATTTTACCCAAATATAGTCAATAGCTTTTCATGATATGGTTGTTATTAGTTGTTTAATATGAGTCAAATACTACACATTTTATCTCAATATGTAGTGATAAAAAGGGATTTACTGGTTTGTAAAAGCCTAAAATCGTATAATTCGTATAATGATATGCATCTTTAACATAAGATATCTATCAATATAAATGAAACATATCCCTTAATTATATAAATTGTGGTGTTGGTTTGTTGTTTGTTTCTTTTTCACATAAAACATTCACAATTTGTATAAACACTTGAAACGAGACACGTAGCAAGAAACGCAGCTCAAACAAAAAAAAATCAGCAAACTATTGAGTTAATATAACATGCAACACCTCTCACGCCCCCTGGCAACACCTCTCACGCCCCCTGGCAACACCTCTCACGCCCACTATTCTATCACCACCTTGTGGGTTGTCCAGTGTGTGGGTTCTATCAACACACTGTGGGTTGTCCAGTGAGGGTTCCCATCCTTCGAGTTTTCCAGTGGGTGTATTCTGTTGTCCAGTGTGGGATTTATCATCACCTTGCGGGTTGTCCCTTGTGTGGGTTCTATTCCAGTTAGATCATTACCCTGATGGCTGCCAAGTGAGGGTTCTCTCACCACCCTGCGGGTTGTCCAGTGGGTGTATTATGTTGCCCAGTGTGGGTTCTAATCACCATGCAGGCTGTCTAGTGTGTCTCCTCCGTCTGTATGTTGTCCAGTGTGGGTTATAATCACCATGCAGGCTGTCTAGTGTGTCTCTCCGTCTGTATGTTGTCCAGTGTGGGTTATAATCACCATGCAGGCTGTCTAGTGTGTCTCTCCGCCTGTATGTTGTCCAGTGTGGGTTATAATCATCATGCAGGCTGTCTAGTGTGTCTCTCCGCCTGTATGTTGTCCAGTGTGGGTTATAATCACCATGCAGGCTGGCTAGTGTGTCTCTCCGTCTGTATGTTGTCCAGTGTGGGTTATAATCACCATGCAGGCTGGCTAGTGTGTCTCTCCGTCTGATGGACTATACAGTTGTTAAATCCTTCCACTCTGAATGTGCATGAGCAAAACGTGAAATCTCCATTTGTATAACGATATAAATTGTTTCTAGTTTCAAAGCATACAGTGTTGCAATTTAATTTCAGACTTCTCCTGATGGCGATGGATGAGCAGATTATAAGGAAGCAGGATGCGTATAAAGTGTTTATAAACGTGGGTGGCAATCCGATAGGCAGATCCATAGCTTGGAACTTCTTCAGATCAAATTGGAATGACATTTATGAAACGTAAGACGATGTTATATTTTATGATAAGCAATGAAATACTGTATTTTATCAGTGAAATAAAAGTGTTATTCCACACTTTGGAATGTAAAGTTTTATTTCCACAGTAGCTGCCGGGACTACTTTTTTAATGTACAACCAACACAAATACACAGTAACAAATCTAACAGATATTCCAACTGTTATATTGTTAAATCCACTTTCTTTCTATGACGTTAACGGTTTCAAAAGAAAGAACAGCGGGTGTAGCCAGGTGTGTAAAACGGTTTAGTTACTGAAATTGCTAAAATAATTGTTTGTAAAATCATAAAATAAAAAGAAAATGTGTTGTTTTGTCGTGAATAACATATTTTATTTCATCTCGAAGTTAGAAAACTTTTATATTTTCGCTCATGCTTCGCATTCGTGAAAATATAAAGTTTTCTCACTTCTCGATGAAAAAAAATACGTTATTCACTCCAAAACAACAAATATCCTCTATATATTAGTCGATTAATAAGAACTGTTAGGTATATAACGATATAACGATACCTTAACACCTATTATATCAGGAGGTATGGCTATTTAGTATGTATTATATTTTTTTAGTATCACCCACTACCATAACAGCAAATGATAGTAACATATTATTAGGACAAGGTCAAATTTAACCCCTGAGTCATTTAGACAAATTTATTAAACATAAAAAGCTAATAATTTGGCTTTTACATTATTCTTACATTTACATTTGAGTTGTGCAGACATGCGTTGTGTAGTTGTTTTGGCGTAAAGTTCGCGATCTCCTCCGTCTGTGTGCATCATTGTCTGAATATGAACCTCTATATAAATATAAACATGTGTTCTTGACTTGGAAATATTTATTATAGATATAGAAAATACGTGAGCTTGATGGATAGTAGTCAATATAGCAGAGCTTGCGTCTCCCAGGCTTGTAATCAGAACTATTATTCATTCCGATCTTTGGAGATCGCTGAGCCCCATATGTATAGATATCGGTGGTACATTCTCATTTACATTTGGTTTCTTACTTGAATTTCGAATATGTGGTTCTGAGTATTTTTAATCACCCTTAGTATATGTTGCCTGTTTTTGAATTTAGTCTTTTGACTGTTATCTGTGATACGCAGGCTTCATAACCTCTGCTCCCAGCTAAATTCCATTTTGTTTATTTCACCCATTGTTTTCTCGTTTAAGGTAAAGAGTTTGGTTAGAAACTGGGACCATACGCCGCTGGCCATAAAATGGTGTGAAAATACCTCAATGAAGTTTCATATTCACGGTCATGTGCATACCATTTTCGGAATGGCTCAAATTTCTGTACTATTGGCATTTTAAATATCGAGTTCTGCTCAATCTGGGGCTAGAGGACGTGAACGGTAGCAAGCACTTTTCACTACCGTTCATGAACAATCAAACCGAGACTGCAATATTTGTTTGTATTTATTGTGTTCGACGATTTCCAAATTTCTCCTTTCATACTTTTTTAGGTAAATAAATTATTTTTTTCAGATACGGAAAAGGATCATTCTCATTGACTGACATAATTGAAGGAGTTACTGATTCTTTCAACACAGAATTTCAGCTACAACAGGTACGTTTATTTTTGGCATGATTGTCCCTTTAAAATACACGCACTGATCTAAAAAAATCGTCTCATAAAACGTTGGTATTAAATCAATATTGCTTTCTTTAAATGTACCAAACAATGATTAAACGCGTAAACATTATATGTGATAATGAAGTTATGTTTTAATCAACAACGCCCTCACGTAAATGCCCCGTATGTTTCCAATATTATGAAAATAATGTTACTTCAAACACATGTCTAACTGTACTGAAATACTTTACAGCTAAAAGACTTCCAAAAGGCACATCCTGACATGGGATCTGGCACCAGAGCATACACTCAAGCAATAGAAAATACCCAGTCTAACATACAGTGGGTGAAAGAAAACTACGACATTGTGTCAAACTGGTTATCAAAATATAAGTACTTATGAACAAATGAAAATAGTTAAAAACTGTAATGAATCGGAGGATTTCAGTCTAAAGTATTGTTTACAAATAATTTACTAAAGCAACTTGTCATTGGTAAAACACATATGTAGATCATTTTGGATCAGAGACTCATGTTTAGTTCATATGATAGTAATAGATAAATGGTTGGCCATATGCTAGGTTAGAAAAAACTAACGTTTGTGGCAAGATTTCCATATTCTGCAATTTACACGAGAAAATTGCATCCACAAAATGACTGAAATATCATTACAAGAATGAGATATACGGTCCTGTGGGAACCACAGCGTCCAAACGCAATGGCATCGCACTGAAATAATACAAAAAAGAACTATAAATGAAATATAAAAAATCTATAATACAATATGGTGGCGTTAGGAGTTCTGTTTAGTATATATCAGTTACAACTAGACAACAGTAAACATAATTAGATGTCTAATATGCGACTAACCATACGTTGTGTATATAGAAGTTTTGCTTTATAAATTGTATATAGCTACATTCATGTAATCAGACGTATACTATGTATGTTATTCAAATATGAGGTAATATATAATGTAGTGTAAACAATATGTCGTTAGTTTAATATATTATCTAAGCGTTATGAATGACGCACCTTTCATAGATGTACAAAAGGATGTGTAAGTGGTCCCTGATATTGCGCGGCTGATCTTGACAATTTGTAAACGCGCTGACCTTAAACTTAAACACCACCTTTCATGTTTACATTGCGGCTGATCTTGACAATTTGTAAACACGCTGACCTTAAACATAAACACTACCTTTCATGATTAGATTGCGGCTGATCTTGACAATTTGTAAACACGCTGACCTTAAACATAAACACTACCTTTCATGATTAAATTGTGGCTGATCTTGACAATTTGTAAACACGCTGACCTTAAACATAAACACTACCTTTCATGATTAGATTGCGGCTGATCTTGACAATATGTAAACACGCTGACCTTAAACGTAAACACTACCTTTCATAAATTGCGGCTGATCTTGACAATTTGTAAACACGCTGACCTTAAACATAAACACTACCTTTCATGATTAGATTGCGGCTGATCTTGACAATATGTAAACACACTGACCTTAAACATAAACACTACCTTTCATGAGTAGATACACTTTGAACAAAGTAGGTAGGAAAGTCGAACAGGAAATGTAGCAGAGCACAGTCAACCAAACACACGCATACAGAACAAACACAAATTATAAGAAAAATAGATGCCAAGTATGCGACACAGCAAACATAAACGTGTTAATAAGGGGTGCAGCCTTGAAACGGTCAGTGTGAGTTTCAGGTTATAAGGTGCACCTCACTCTTACCCGATTGTCATCCCAAATATACGGGCAGTGTAAATAAAGAAATTCTTGCCAATTGATATCTTCTAATAAATTAGGTAGCATTACTTGGCGATATAAAGAAAACGCTTATTAGAATGTATATATGAATATACAAATATGCCTAGAAATGAGATATAGGGTCCTATAGAAATCACAGCGCCCAAACTCAATGGAATCGTCCGCACTGTACTACAAAAAAAAGCAATATTTAATTAATTATACAATGAAAACGACAAAATACAACAGAAAGGGTGGCGAAGACAGGGTTATCTACTTGGAACGGTCAGTAAGCAATAAGGCCTGCAGGTTATCTTGAATCGATTTTATGTGTACATAATCCTCGCTATTATCTTATATTCAGCGCACAAATAGACAAGACAGTGTAAACAAAAACTATATCCCATAATAAAGTCCACATCCAGAGAAACTAGCAAAAGAAACACTAATATGTTGTTGTAAAACTATATAAAATACAAAATAAGAAACATCTCAGGATGTATCCAGACAGTCAAAGAGAAAACCAATCTTGGGTACGACCACAAAACCCTAGGGACGAAAGCTCATGCACCTACCTTCCTTGGTCGGGGTTTCAGTAGGTGCAATCATAGTCCCATGAGGTTGTCCAGTCATCGCACAAGGAAAAAGTGAAGCGTAGTGACTGACTGTAGAGGGGTCAATCACTAAACATGCAGTGCGGTGTAATACTAAGGGGTCGTATCCTTTTCTGACGAACTTCATGTTTAGTTTTTGAAAAGTGGTCAGGAAACCCGCCAGATCCCTTTATCTTTCAACGTTTATAGACCACGTTTCCTTAAAATAAGGATTGTGATACTAGTATATAGAAATCCACAAAATAAGTTCCAAGTCGGTAATCCCGTCTTCGCCACTCATGTTTTCCTGTTGATTGTTTATTTTATTTGCTAAGATGATTACGTTTGGAAAGCCAGAAAATAAGTTCATATCAACAAGAGAACAGGAGAAGGTTAAGGGCACGACAGTACAAGATGGAACACACTGCTGAAGACAAACATTAAACGTCTCCAACATTCGCAGAATTTAGGAAGACGTCATCATAAGTTCACACTATTCACAATAAAACGAGATAGACATAGTGGCGATCTGTAAATGGGTCAGTCACTTAACATGCAGTGCATTGCAAAATGTTTGGGTCATAACTTCTTTTGATATACGTTTTAACAAATTTGATCCTAAAAAGAAAGTCATCGTTTAATGTTTGTCCTAGTGCCCTTAACTTAGTGTCTAGTCTTGTTGCTCTGGCGACTGCCAAGTCACTGAGTCCAAGAATGCCGTGATAAGGCTGGTCAGAAAATATTATCACATTACATCACATTACGAGAATGCAAGCAGACACGCTACCCTCGGGAGACCCGTGACCCAAGGGTGTAATATAACAGCTACTGTCCAGTTAAGAATGTCTAGAGTATGCATAAAAATGTTATGCTTCCTGCGTGACTGGTATTTAGGAATGGAGCTAAAGCTACTCCGTTAAGTAGTTCAAGGTCAGCCTATCAGTAGGAACGCCACGGACCTATAACATATCAGTTCTGTTCGCATTTTAACTCCGCGAACATGGACTATTTCTTTGTATTTTACGGACTATTTTACGAATTTTCAACTAAAACAGACGCCATTTTTTTACACCCGAAATTGGGCGCGCTACGTCGGCGAGCACTACGGGTACCTATGGAGTCTAACAACACGCGTACAGTGTTTCATACCGTAGATTATGTAAAACCTAATACCTTACCGGACGAAATAACGTCCCATTATGTGTCAACACGATGCAGTGTTGGTGACTGACAGGTCACCGTGACATAACCTGACACGTGAAATTGACATGTTGTTGCAAGTTGGATTTGGGATTATTGTCTGCTGCTGGAGGTCCATGATCAAGGTATTTGTTTTGTCATTAAAATGTGTTTGTTAATAAACAGTAAACACCCCTTTTAGATCGTGCATATTTAGACATTGGCCAAATACAGTGCCTAAAAAAGTAGTGTATAGTGTATAATAGAAAGTTCATAATCACTATAAGTGTTTTTCGTGTACTCCGATCTTTCCAGTAACTGGATGTACTGTAAACTGTAGAACGTTTCGTGGAATAAAACAATTGCTAGTAGAAATGCTATCAATGTCCCCCGCACCCCGCCCCCACCCAAGTACGGTAGATGGGGGTGTGGGGGTAGATGGAGCTTGCATACCGAAAACAAGGAGGGGGTAAGAAAACTAGAAACCCCCTCCACCCCCACCCCTCAGATGCATGAATGTAAATAGTTAGCGTTGTCTCTATATCGTTATGTTATCCCCATTTTCTCGCACATTCGTGAATACATAACCCGATACACCTACCATTGAAACAATGTAATCTGCCATAGACATTTGACTGAAATCGGTCAGATTCATATTTATGTACAGTAAAGTTTTGAGGCAAGGAAGTGATTTTGAATTTACATTTATTTACATTCTGTTGCGAAAAAAACAACGCAATTTCGAGAAAGTACATTTCACTTAAAAGCCTTTAAGGCGGTGTAGCTACTACGCTTGCCTCCAGTGTGTCTCAAAAGAAATGACTATTCCATGGGCTGGAAATATGCTGTGAAAGTGGAACAATGTTTTTAATGGATCTCCAGTTGGGCTACATTATATTTTACATGTATAATGAATGATGAGAGATGTTTTTATTACATTAACAGTGTTATTGAGCACAAGTAGTATTCATGCTTTATTCAATTTAGTTATTTTATCTTTTCTTTTTTAAATATGTTACATTATGTATAACAAAGGATAAACTATGTCTGTTTGATCATTGACATTGGATTGATGTTGTTTTCAGAGAGGTCTCAAATGTGAATCGTGCCCTTGAGCAGCTCTAAGTGAATTGATACTGACGACTTCAGAATGTCAAGCCGTATTAAATGCCATTGGATCATATTTTAAAAATTGTTTGCACTTGTGTAGTTCTTGAAATGGAGCTTGTGTTATGCTTGCACGGTGCTGTTCAAAGTTAGAGTAAAAATATTTCAGTGATAGTGCAGCGTGATTGTCATATGAGCTCGTGTAAACTACATGTACTGGATACATGCGAAAACAAGTTGTGTTAAAGGGACACTAGGCAGTCTTTATTTGTTTAAAACTTCTGGAGTTCGGTTAATTTTTTTCTGCATAGTTTGCATTTGTGCATCATTAATATTATTTATTAGAATAGTTCAGAAGAAATTGTTTTACACATTACTTACTGTTGATAATATTGCACCTATAATAATTTATTTAACTTTTGATGCAAGCAGGTTTAAATTTAACATGTTACCAGGTTAACAAATGGAGATGCTAATGTTAAAGCTTGATAAATACTTCAAGATTGCCGTGTGTCCCTTTAACATCATCTAATTGGTCTATGTGATGGGTCCTGAATTTATTAAAGGGACACAGAGCAAATTTCCAATCTTGTGTCTGTTTTACACATTTTCACATCAGAACAGACCACACATCTACAAAAGTGTCTTCTCAACTGCCCTATTTAATCATGTTTTATTTCTAAAACTAGCGGCATCACCAGGTTTTGAGAGAGAAAATAAATAGTTGTATATTAATGTTTTCTCCCCATGTAAAATGACCTTACTAAGTCATTAAAGTAAAATATCCTATGAACAAAACGTGTAAAATTTAACAATTTTAGATTTTTGGCCAGACTTGTATTCTATTCCCCTTCTAGTAAAAATGGCTTATAGAACATTGCACCCTCTGTCAGATTTAACTTTCCTTATAATAGATTCTTGCTGTACTGTTGGGTGAAACATACATTAAAATGGTTCTATAATCATGTCAGTTCAATCATATACTCGTATGATACACAATATAATATGTATTGACCCTTTACTTGATGTGCCATTTACTCAGTTTTGGTCAAGGGACGTTTATAGCATATCGGCTTTGAATCCAGTGAACACGGATTCAATTCTTACTGGCGCCACTGGGTTACTTCGATGTGTCCTGCTAGCCTCGTTCGTCTGATGGGAACGTAAACCGGGTGGTCCTGTGTATCGGAGTCTGTCCTCCCTCCAAGCACGTTAAAGAACCATAGGTATCTAATCGGTAGTAAGCGTAGGGCAGGGTTCCTGGATGCCTATATATCTTTCCTCCTCTCTTTCGGGCGGTTCGAAATAACCTAAACAACGTGTTGATGAGGCGTTAAACAATAATTAAATTTTAAACTGTCCCATTCCCCTTAATATGCCCTAGATCCCTCTCGCAACACCTGATTCAAATTGAATACTCTGCTCGACTTATATTAAATTCTATGTCTTTCTTTTCTTTCAGTCTGCACGTCATGTGGAAGAAGACTCCATGTACACCACTGGCCAGAGTCAATGCTGAAGTTTATGTTCGCTCAATTATTTGCTTAATAAAGTATACATATGAACTAAAATATTGTCTTTATAATTATGTCTTCCACCACAAAGTGGTAGGTGAGACAGATTAGATTTGGCCTTTCCGTTCGTCTGTCACAAATCTTGTCTGCGCTACTTGTTGGATTTTGACGAAACTTTGTACAAACTCTTTATTACTTTCTCTGAAGCTAATTTCATAAAACTTCATACTTTAAATGCCTTTGGTGAAATGATAATCCCTGTTTATTTTGAAGTCAGTAGTTGAAAGGTCCGTTACCATGACCGGAAAATGAAAAGTATTGCCCACACAGTTTTTCCTCTTACCTAAAGCAAATTTCATGAAACTTCATTGTTGGACAGTGGAAAGAGGATGATCGTTTGATTTTTAGGTAAAAGGTCAAGTTCCCTGCAGACATCCACTATCCAAGGATAAGCATATGTTACAACACACATGTTATAATATTAATGGTATAATATATGAATATTTTCTTGCACAATGTTGAATCCAGTAAAACAAGTGATTTTTGTTCACCGATACTGTCGCCTGTGAACCAAACCACTTGTTGTTAAATTACAGGATTCAACAGTGTGTAAGACATATTCCGATCATCCATTTATTTTTTTAAATCATAAATTAAAAAATATATATATTAAAACAAACAAAACATGCTATTTGATGAAAACAGACGTATTCAAATTTTCAAAATAGCAATATTCGCAGAATATAGTAGATTTCAACTGCTGAAAACAAACATGTATTTTTTTTCCAGGAAATAATACTTCCATGAATATAGTATATATGTTCAGGGAAATGTTTAATATGTCTGTTTTCAAATACTACAAATCGTAACGCACCGCACATGTATATTCAGTATTTACTTTCAATATAGTAGTGAGTATGACTGCGTTCTGGGACCATATAAATATAAAAGAATAATATATATAAATATATATATATATAACTATTTATGCCCTATAAATATAAACGACCCGCACTTTTTGGATTCACGCGTACAGTGTTTCACAACACCACACATCTGGCAAGTGCTCCATTGACACAATGTCATGTCCACGTTTATGTTATGAAATCTTCGAGTCTACACATAATCATGTTTGTTACCGACAGTAGCATGTATGTTACTCGTCAGTCATTTATTTACTTGGTTAAAGGGACACATGCCAATCTTGCTTTCTTTAAAACTCGAGTCGCCCCCTCAGTTTTAAACGAACACGCCCCCTCAGTTTTAAACGAACAGTTAAAAGAATATACTTCTTTTTGCCTTATATTAGTTTATCGCTTTTTCTGATTTCGAAAATTAACTCTGCAACGTATGTTGCCGCCATCATGATTTCATTTTCCGATATACCGTTGCAACATTGTTTGTTAAAATAAATTGGCCACTCTGACAAAAACCCAAAGCATGTATAGATAAAAAAATTAGTGTAAAATACATGAACACATACATTTTAAATATATGTGTTTACATAACGAAATTATTTAATTGTTTCTGTAGCCGGTCGTCTTTCCTTAATGAATATGAATGTTGCCGTCTTTGGGTCGGACGGTCCTGTTACTTAATTAGTACAGAGGAGAGATGTATCTATATGATTTTGTTATTATGCTCGCTTCTAAAATGACGAAATAAATCGATTTGAATAAAAGGCGCATTCTCAGCCAGCAATACACAACGTATTCAGGGGGATGGGGGGGGGGGGGGGGGGGGGGGGGGGGGGGGGGGGCGACCCACGGGGTTGGAGGGATACTACCGTAAAGTTGCTCTCATAAATACTGTTAACATACTACATCAATAATATAACAACTACTGAACAATGCTGAAATCGATTTATCTTTATAAATGAATTCATAATTCGACAATTTTATTCCGTGCGAAGATCGATTTGGAACGTCGATTCGGCGTATTTAAACGATTACGGTGTACTTTGTTAATTTTCGGGGGGGAAAAGTACTTGCCTCCGAATTTTTTATATTTTACATATCTACAGAGGAAAGATGTATTTACGCGTACATACTCTTGTTTTTTTCTCTCGCTTCTAAAATGATGAAATAAATCAAATTTGATTAAAACTGCGCATTAGCAGCCTAATCAATACTGCATGGAGGGTGGTGGGGGTGGAATGAGGGGCGGGGCTGCAGAGATACTACCGTAATGGTGTCCTTGAGAAAAACGGTGAACATTCTACTCTAATAATTTATTAAATACAGAACAATGTTGAAATCAATATATCTCTTAAAAAGAATTTCACAATTTCATGGTTTTATATCCTGCGTGTACATTAACTTCGAAAGGCGATTGTTCATATTTTAGCGAACACGGTGTACTTTGTTAATTTTGGGGAAAAAAAGTACTTTTTTCTGATTGACTTTAAATTTTGGGTTTTAATAGTAGACATGTCAATGAACACATTCGTGAAAAAAAATTCATTCTCGCTGTTAAAACTTTTTTTTTTTTGCATTTTTTTCGGATTCAGAAAATTAGCACTGCAACATATATGTTCACAATCCTCATTTCCTTTCCCGACGTACCGTTACAATTTTGTTTGTTAAAACCTATTCTGAGCACTCCGGCATAAACCAAAAGCATGTATAGATCAGAAATTTAATCTGGAATGCATGGATACATACATTTGAAATCTATGTATTGAAATAATGGAATTATTTTATTTATTGTGTACCCGGTCGCGTCTGTAAATGTATATGCATTATGCCGTCTTTGAGTCCGTGGGTCATGTTAGTTAATTTTGGGGAAAAAAAAGTAGTTGTCTCCGATTTCATTAAAAATTTGCATATGGACAGAGGAAAGATTTATCTACGCGTACATGCATTTGTTTTTATTCTCGCTTCTAAAATGACAAAATAAATCGATTTTGATTTAAAAGCGCATTTTTGGCAATTTAAACCTTAAAACAACCTAAATTCATTCCTTTGAAAAATACCTTTAACTATTAATGGGAATTACACGAAAGTCCAGACTCTATTGTGCCCATCGCGTCAGGTATACCCTGACGTGTTCGTTGGCGGACGGACTATAAACCTTAGAATTACACACACACACACGGGAATTACACGAAGTGTACACCAATTCTGTTCGACCAATGTAGTTTGTGAATAGTATTACTTTAACAACGATCTGTGATGGTGTTTTGTTATAATCACAGTTTATAAATAAGAGGTGACTTACTTGTAAATAGGCAGTAAAGCGGTGAACACAGAGTATGCAAGTATGAAGTTTGAAGAACTGTATGGAAAGAGTGTCTTCAAGTTAAGATAATTGCAAACATTAACCTTCTCTTTTAAAGGAACAGCAATATTGATTTTTTTTTAAAACCTTGCGGCGTTTCGATAGCTTGTCTACATAAAGCATGCGTGCACATCATGATTAAATAATTATTTGAATAAATAGCTTAGATACTGAGCTTAAAGAACATATTAAGATGTGTAGAACAAATGTTGACGTTTTCAATGTACATAAATAAAATAATCGTCAAAAATGTAGATCAAGGTCAATAATAGAGGCCTACTTTTGATATGGGGGAGATTATGAATCGTGTTTTTGAGTGTTCTGTGAATGTAACACTTCCTGATCGACTTGTATACCTACTTTAGGATAAATTGTGTCAATAGAAACTGAGCTAAATGCAAACGTTAACATTAAAAAGTCCCAAATGTAGATCAAGGTCTGATATGGTGACCGGACTGGAGAGGCGGTATGCCATTTTCTGTGCTAAAGAAGCGGTGTGCTGGTGCCCGTACTGGAGAAGCGGTGTGCTGGTGCCCGTACTGGAGAAGCGGTGTGCTTGTGCCCGTACTGGATAAGCGGTGTGCTGGTGCCCGTATTGGAGAAGAGCGGTGTGATGGTGCCCCTACTGGAGAAGCGGTGTGCTGGTCCCATACCGAAGAAGCGGTGTGCTGGTGCCCGTACTTGTGTGCTGGTGCCCTTGCTGGTGCCCGTATTGGAGAAGATCGGTGTGATGGTGCCCGTATTGGGGAAACGTTGTGCTGGTACCCGTATAATCATAGTTAATATTTAGCACCTGAGCAAAACGCAAACGTTACCATTGGAAATTCTACATTATGCCGGATGCACACACTGGTATTACACAATAATTTGCTATGAAAAAGTAGATATAAATGTCGGACAGGAAATGTAGCATTCAATGACCACAGTCAACCAAATGCACGCATAGAAACAAACAACAATGACTAAAAGGCAAGACACGATATCATAAATAGTCAATTGCAAAAAGGGTCGCTGGGGGTTTAAGAATGGATTACAGTTTTATATAATATCGCACCTTGGGCACAATACTTACTGGCAAATACACACATTTTCGTTATTGCGCCGATTATGTTTACTGCTCCGCTAAAGTTGCTCGTCAAAATCATAAAACAGTGTATAGATACAAATTGTATGTAAAATATTTATTTACCAAAGATGGTTAGGAGGGGTTTGATATTTGAATGCAATGTTTTAGTGAACATAATCCTTAAACTGCATGTACACAAAGGACTTATGACATTGCGAAAAACCATTTCGTCTCGTAACTTTTAAAAGCTTTAAATACGCATTTACAAAGCTTCCAAATACATGCATAAATGGGTTTAATGGTTCATATAAAACTTTATGGCGAAGGACAATGCTCAACCTTACACATGAATGTTAGTATCCTCCGAGGTAAAGTGCCACTGAAGCACTTTAACTATGCGTACAATGTTAGTGTCCACTCGGATGGCAGATAAGATCTAACTTCCTTTATTTGAAATTGCTTATCGCCTACTGGCTGACTATTAAGGCCACATGGTTGAGAGTACCATATTAAATCAACTATATTCAGGAAATAGGAGTATTTGTTTCAACATTGACGTCATTGTATGTTAGGAGATTTCGGTTGTACATTGTTTGTGTTAACATTGTATCGACGTGTTTTAAAATATTATTCTTGGAACTAACGATAAGAAAAAAGAAGTAAACAATTTATCACATAACTTACGGTGTGGGAGTGGAATAACACCATTCTATATTTTCGATATTCTATATTTTCGATATACACTAGTTATATAAGTATGCAAATAAGCCTAGTTTGCGCTGTCAAAAAAATCGATAATGACTATGATCCAATTCCCACGGTTTATGTCGGTTTCGCGTGTTAAAGCGACAGGAACAATGCAATAAAAGTCGATATGCGTATTATGTGATAAGTAGAATCTAACATGAGTTCTCATTC
>JAWPHD010024820.1:0-18117 GCA_037043455.1 Cyrtodaria siliqua | reverse complement strand
GCGTAAGAACGGAATATATATGCGTAAGAACGGAATATATATGCGTAAGAACGGAATATATATGTGTAAGAACTGAATATATATGTGTAAGGACGGAATATATATGTGTAAGAATGGAATATATATGTGTAAGAACTGAATATATATGTGTAAGAACTGAATATATATGTGCTAGAACTGAATATATATGTGTAAGAACTGAATATATATGCGTAAGTTCGGAATATCTATGCGTAAGAACGGAATATATATGCCTAAGAACGGAATATATATGTGTAAGAAATGAATATATATGCGTAAGAAATGAATATATATGCGTAATAACTGAATATATGTGTTAGAACTGAATATATATGTGTAAGAACTGAATATATATGTGTAAGAACTGAAATTATATGCGTAAGAATGTAATATATATGCGTGAGAACGGAATATATATGCGTAAGAACGGAATATATATGCGTAAGAACGGAATATATATGCGTAAGAACGGAATATATATGTGTAAGAACTGAATATATATGTGTAAGGACGGAATATATATGCGTAAGAATGGAATATATATGTGTAAGAACTGAATATATATGTGTAAGAACGGAAAATATATCTGTAAAAACTGAATATATATGTGTAAGAACTGAATATATATGTGTTAGAACTGAATATATATGTGTAAGAACTGAATATATATGCGTAAGATCGGAATATATATGCGTAAGAACGGAATATATATGCGTAAGAACGGAATATATATGTGTAAGAACTCAATATATATGCGTAAGAACTGAATATATATGCGTAATAACTGAATATATGCGTAAGAACTGAATATATATGCGTAAGAATGGAATATATATGCGTAAGAACGGAATATATATGCGTAAGAACGGAATATATATGCGTAAGAACGGAATATATATGTGTAAGAACTGAATATATATGTGTAAGGACGGAATATATATGTGTAAGAATGAAATATATATGTGTAAGAACTGAATATATATGTGTAAGAACTGAATATATATGTGTTAGAACTGAATATATATGTGTAAGAACTGAATATATATGCGTAATAACTGAATATATAGGTAAGAACTGAATATATATGCGTAAGAACTGAATATATATGTGTATATATGTGTAAGAACTGAATATATATGTGTAAGAACTGAATATTTATGTGTAAGAACTGAATATATATGGTGTAAGAACTGAATATATATGTGTAAGAACTGAATATATATGTGTAAGAACTGAATATATATGTTTAAGAACTGAATATATATTTGTAAGAACTGAATATATATGCGTAAGAACGGAATATATATGTGTAAGAACTGAATATATATGCGTAAGAACGTAATATATATGTACAAGAACTGAATATATATGTGTACGAACTGAATATATATGCGTAAGAACGGAATATATATGCGTAAGAACTGAATATATATGCGTAAGAATGGAATATATATGCGTAAGAACGGAATATATATGCGTAAGAACGGAATATATATGCGTAAGATCGGAATATATATGCGTAAGAACGAAATATATATGCGTAAGAACTGAATATATATGTGTAAGAACTGAATATATATGCGTAAGAATGGAATATATATGCGTAAGAACGGAATATATATGCGTAAGAACGGAATATATATGCCTAAGAACGGAATATATATGCGTAAGAACGGAATATATATGTGTAAGAACTGAATATATACGTGTAAGGACGGAATATATATGCGTAAGAATGGAATATATATCTGTAAGAACTGAATATATATGTGTAAGAACGGAATATATATCTGTAAGAACTGAATATATATGTGTAAGAACTGAATATATATGTGTTAGAACTAAATATATATGTGTAAGAACTGAATATATATGTGTAAGAACTGAATATATATGCGTAAGAATGGAATATATATGCGTAAGAACGGAATATATATGCGTAAGAACGGAATATATATGCGTAAGAACGGAATATATATGCGTAAGAACGGAATATATATGTTTAAGAACGGAATAAATATGTGTAAGAACGGAATATGTATGTGTAAGAAGCGTAAGAACTGAATATATATGCGTAAGAACTGAATATATATGCTTAAGAACGGAATATATATACGTAAGAACGGAATATATATGCGTAAGAACGGAATATATATGTGTAAGAACTGAATATGTATGTGTAAGGACTGAATATATATGCGTAAGAACTGAATATATGTGTAAGAACTGAATATATATTTGTAAGAACTGAATATATATGTGTAAGAACGGAATATATATGTGTAAGAACTGAATATATATGTGTAAGAACTGAATATAAATGTGTAAAAACTGAATATATATGTGTAAGAACTGAATATATATGTGTAAGAACGAAATATATATGTGTAAGAACTGAATATATATGTGTAAGAACTGAATATATATGTGTAAGAACTGAATATATATGTGGAAGAACTGAATATATATGCGTAAGAACGGAATATATATGCGTAAGAACGGAATATATATGTGTAAGAAATGAATATATATGCATAAGAACTGAATATATATGCGTAATAACTGAATATATGCGTAAGAACTGAATATATATGCGTAAGAACTGAATATATATGTGTATATATGTGTAAGAACTGAATATATATGTGTAAGAACTGAATATATATGTGTAAGAACTGAATATATATGTGTAAGAACTGAATATATATGTGTAAGAACGAAATATATATGTGTAAGAACTGAATATATATGTGTAAGAACTGAATATATATGTGTAAGAACTGAATATATATGTGTAAGAACTGAATATATATGTGTAAGAACTGAATATATATGTGTAAGAACTGAATATATATGCGTAAGAACGGAATATATATGTGTATGAACTGAATATATATGCGTAAGAACGGAATATATATGCGTAAGAACGGAATATATATGCGTAAGAACTGAATATATATGCGTAAGAATGGAATATATATACGTAAGAACTGAATATATTTGCGTAAGATCAGAATATATATGCGTAAGAACGGAATATATATGCGTAAGAACTGAATATATCTGTGTAAGAACTGAATATATATGCGTAAGAATGGAATATATATGCGTAAGAACGGAATATATATGCGTAAGAACGGAATATATATGTGTAAGAACGGAATATATATGCGTAAGAACGGAATATATATGCGTAAGAACTGAATATATATGCGTAGGAACGGAATATATATGTGTAAGAACTGAATATATATGTGTAAGAACGGAATATATATGCGTAAGAATGGAATATATATGTGTAAGAACTGAATATATATGTGTAAGAACTGAATATATATGTGTAAGAACGGAATATATATGTGTAAGAACTGAATATATATGCGTAAGAACGGAATATATATGTGTATGAACTGAATATATATGCGTAAGAACGGAATATATATGCGTAAGAACGGAATATATATGCGTAAGAACTGAATATATATGCGTAAGAATGGAATATATATACGTAAGAAAGGAATATATTTGCGTAAGATCAGAATATATATGCGTAAGAACGGAATATATATGCGTAAGAACTGAATATATATGTGTAAGAACTGAATATATATGCGTAAGAATGGAATATATATGCGTAAGAACGGAATATATATGCGTAAGAACGGAATATATATGTGTAAGAACGGAATATATATGCGTAAGAATGGAATATATATGTGTAAGAACTGAATATATATGTGTAAGAACGGAATATATATCTGTAAGAACTGAATATATATGTGTAAGAACTGAATATATATGTGTTAGAACTGAATATATATGTGTAAGAACGGAATATATATGTGTAAGAACTGAAATTATATGCGTAAGAATGGAATATATATGCGTAAGAACGGAATATATATGCGTAAGAACGGAATATATATGCGTAAGAACGGAATATATATGTGTAAGAACTGATTATATATGTGTTAGAACTGAATATATATGTGTAAGAACTGAATATATATGTGTAAGAACTGAATATATATGCGTAAGAATTGAATATATATGCGTAAGAACGGAATATATATGCGTAAGAACGGAATATATATGCGTAAGAACGGAATATATATGCGTAAGAACGGAATATATATGTGTAAGAACTGAATATATATGTGTAAGGACCGAATATATATGCGTAAGAATGGAATATATATGTGTAAGAACTGAATATATATGTGTAAGAACGGAATAAATATGTGTAAGAACGGAATATGTATGTGTAAGAAGCGTAAGAACTGAATATATATGCGTAAGAACTGAATATATATGCTTAAGAACGGAATATATATACGTAAGAACGGAATATATATGCGTAAGAACGGAATATATATGTGTAAGAACTGAATATGTATGTGTAAGGACTGAATATATATGCGTAAGAACTGAATATATGTGTAAGAACTGAATATATATTTGTAAGAACTGAATATATATGTGTAAAAACGGAATATATATGTGTAAGAACTGAATATATATGTGTAAGAACTGAATATAAATGTGTAAGAACTGAATATATATGTGTAAGAACGAAATATATATGTGTAAGAACTGAATATATATGTGTAAGAACTGAATATATATGTGTAAGAACTGAATATATATGTGGAAGAACTGAATATATATGCGTAAGAACGGAATATATATGCGTAAGAACGGAATATATATTTGTAAGAAATGAATATATATGCGTAAGAACTGAATATATATGCGTAATAACTGAATATATGCGTAAGAACTGAATATATATGCGTAAGAACTGAATATATATGTGTATATATGTGTAAGAACTGAATATATATGTGTAAGAACTGAATATATATGTGTAAGAACTGAATATATATGTGTAAGAACTGAATATATATGTGTAAGAACGAAATATATATGTGTAAGAACTGAATATATATGTGTAAGAACTGAATATATATGTGTAAGAACTGAATATATATGTGTAAGAACTGGATATATATGCGTAAGAACTGAATATATATGCGTAAGAACGGAATATATATGCGTAAAAACGGAATATAATTGTAAGAACTGAAGATATATGTGTAAGAACTGAAAATATAAGTGTAAGAACTGAATATATATCTGTAAGAACTGAATATATATGTGTAAGAACTGAATATATATGCGTAAGAACGGAATATATATGAGTAAGAACAGAATATATATGCGTAAGAACGGAATATATATGCGTAAGAATGGAATATATATGTGTAAGAAATAAATATATATGTGTAAGAACTGAATATATATGTGTAAGAACTGAATATATATGTGTAAATACTGAAGATATATGCGTAAGAACGGACTATATATGTGTAAGAACTGAATATATATGTGTAAGAACTGAATATATATGTGTAAGAACTGAATATATATGTGTAAGAACTGAATATATATGTTTAAGAACTGAATATATATGTGTAAGAACTGACAATATATGTGTAAGAACTGAAGATATATGCGTAAGATCGGAATATATATGCGTAAGAACTGAATATATATGCGTAGGAACGGAATATATATGTGTAAGAACTGAATATATATGTGTAAGAACGGAATATATATGCGTAAGAATGGAATATATATGTGTAAGAACTGAATATATATGTGTAAGAACTGAATATATATGTGTAAGAACTGAATATATATGTGTAAAAACTGAATATATATGCGTAAGAAAGGAATATATATGTGTATGAACTGAATATATATGCGTAAGAACGGAATATATATGCGTAAGAACGGAATATATATGCGTAAGAACTGAATATATATGCGTAAAAATGGAATATATATACGTAAGAACGGAATATATTTGCGTAAGATCAGAATATATATGCGTAAGAACGGAATATATATGCGTAAGAACTGAATATATATGTGTAAGAACTGAATATATATGCGTAAGAATGGAATATATATGCGTAAGAACGGAATATATATGCGTAAGAACGGAATATATATGTGTAAGAACGGAATATATATGCGTAAGAACGGAATATATATGCGTAAGAACTGAATATATATGCGTAGGAACGGAATATATATGTGTAAGAACTGAATATATATGTGTAAGAACGGAATATATATGCGTAAGAATGGAATATATATGTGTAAGAACTGAATATATATGTGTAAGAACTGAATATATATGTGTAAGAACTGAATATATATGTGTAAGAACTGAATATATATGCGTAAGAACGGAATATATATGTGTATGAACTGAATATATATGCGTAAGAACGGAATATATATGCGTAAGAACGGAATATATATGCGTAAGAACTGAATATATATGCGTAAGAATGGAATATATATACGTAAGAACGGAATATATTTGCGTAAGATCAGAATATATATGCGTAAGAACGGAATATATATGCGTAAGAACTGAATATATATGTGTAAGAACTGAATATATATGCGTAAGAATGGAATATATATGCGTAAGAACGGAATATATATGCGTAAGAACGGAATATATATGTGTAATAACGGAATATATATGCGTAAGAATGGAATATATATGTGTAAGAACTGAATATATATGTGTAAGAACGGAATATATATCTGTAAGAACTGAATATATATGTGTAAGAACTGAATATATATGTGTTAGAACTGAATATATATGTGTAAGAACTGAATATATATGTGTAAGAACTGAAATTATATGCGTAAGAATGGAATATATATGCGTAAGAACGGAATATATATGCGTAAGAACGAAATATATATGCGTAAGAACGGAATATATATGCGTAAGAACGGAATATATATGTGTAAGAACTGAATATATATGTGTAAGGACGGAATATATATGCGTAAGAATGGAATATATATGTGTAAGAACTGAATATATATGTGTAAGAACGGAAAATATATCTGTAAGAACTGAATATATATTTGTAAGAACTGAATATATATGTGTTAGAACTGAATATATATGTGTAAGAACTGAATATATATGCGTAATATCGGAATATATATGCGTAAGAACGGAATATATATGCGTAAGAACTGAATATATATGTGTAAGAACTGAATACATATGCGTAAGAACTGAATATATATGCGTAATAACTGAATATATGCGTAAGAACTGAATATATATGCGTAAGAATGGAATATATATGCGTAAGAACGGAATATATATGCGTAAGAACGGAATATATATGCGTAAGAACGGAATATATATGTGTAAGAACTGAATATATATGTGTAAGGACGGAATATATATGCGTAAGAATGGAATATATATGTGTAAGAACTGAATATATATGTGTAAGAACTGAATATATATGTGTTAGAACTGAATATATATGTGTAAGAACTGAATAAATATGCGTAAGTTCGGAATATCTATGCGTAAGAACGGAATATATATGCCTAAGAACGGAATATATATGTGTAAGAAATGAATATATATGCGTAAGAACTGAATATATATGCGTAATAACTGAATATATGCGTAAGAACTGAATATATATGCGTAAGAACTGAATATATATGTGTATATATGTGTAAGAACTGAATATATATGTGTAAGAACTGAATATATATGTGTAAGAACTGAATATATATGGTGTAAGAACTGAATATATATGTGTAAGAACTGAATATATATGTGTAAGAACAGAATATATATGTTTAAGAACTGAATATATATTTGTAAGAACTGAATATATATGCGTAAGAACGGAATATATATGTGTAAGAACTGAATATATATGCGTAAGAACGTAATATATATGTATAAGAACTGAATATATATGTGTACGAACTGAATATATATGCGTAAGAACGGAATATATATGCGTAAGAACTGAATATATATGCGTAAGAATGGAATATATATGCGTAAGAACGGAATATATATGCGTAAGAACGCAATATATATGCGTAAGATCGGAATATATATGCGTAAGAACGAAATATATATGCGTAAGAACTGAATATATATGTGTAAGAACTGAATATATATGCGTAAGAATGGAATATATATGCGTAAGAACTGAATATATATGCGTAAGAACGGAATATATGCCTAAGAACGGAATATATATGCGTAAGAACGGAATATATATGTGTAAGAACTGAATATATACGTGTAAGGACGGAATATATATGGGTAAGAATGGAATATATATGTGTAAGAACTGAATATATATGTGTAAGAACGGAATATATATCTGTAAGAACTGAATATATATGTGTTAGAACTGAATATATATGTGTTAGAACTGAATATATATGTGTAAGAACTGAATATATATGTGTAAGAACTGAATATATATGCGTAAGAATGGAATATATATGCGTAAGAACGGAATATATATGCGTAAGAACGGAATATATATGCGTAAGAACGGAATATATATGCGTAAGAACGGAATATATATGTGTAAGAACTGAATATATATGTGTAAGGACCGAATATATATGCGTAAGAATGGAATATATATGTGTAAGAACTGAATATATATGTGTAAGAACGGAATAAATATGTGTAAGAACGGAATATGTATGTGTAAGAAGCGTAAGAACTGAATATATATGCGTAAGAACTGAATATATATGCTTAAGAACGGAATATATATACGTAAGAACGGAATATATATGCGTAAGAACGGAATATATATGTGTAAGAACTGAATATGTATGTGTAAGGACTGAATATATATGCGTAAGAACTGAATATATGTGTAAGAACTGAATATATATTTGTAAGAACTGAATATATATGTGTAAGAACGGAATATATATGTGTAAGAACTGAATATATATGTGTAAGAACTGAATATAAATGTGTAAGAACTGAATATATATGTGTAAGAACTGAATATATATGTGTAAGGACGGAATATATATGCGTAAGAATGGAATATATATGTGTAAGAACTGAATATATATGTGTAAGAACTGAATATATATGTGTTAGAACTGAATATATATGTGTAAGAACTGAATATATATGCGTAAGTTCGGAATATCTATGCGTAAGAACGGAATATATATGCCTAAGAACGGAATATATATGTGTAAGAAATGAATATATAAGCGTAAGAACTGAATATATATGCGTAATAACTGAATATATGCGTAAGAACTGAATATATATGCGTAAGAACTGAATATATATGTGTATATATGTGTAAGAACTGAATATATATGTGTAAGAACTGAATATATATGGTGTAAGAACTGAATATGTATGTGTAAGAACTGAATATATATGTGTAAGAACTGAATATATATGTTTAAGAACTGAATATATATTTGTAAGAACTGAATATATATGCGTAAGAACGGAATATATATGTGTAAGAACTGAATATATATGCGTAAGAATGGAATATATATGTGTAAGAACTGAATATATATGTGTAAGAACGGAATAAATATGTGTAAGAACGGAATATGTATGTGTAAGAAGCGTAAGAACTGAATATATATGCGTAAGAACTGAATATATATGCTTAAGAACGGAATATATATACGTAAGAACGGAATATATATGCGTAAGAACGGAATATATATGTGTAAGAACTGAATATGTATGTGTAAGGACTGAATATATATGCGTAAGAACTGAATATATGTGTAAGAACTGAATATATATTTGTAAGAACTGAATATATATGTGTAAGAACGGAATATATATGTGTAAGAACTGAATATATATGTGTAAGAACTGAATATAAATGTGTAAGAACTGAATATATATGTGTAAGAACTGAATATATATGTGTAAGAACTGAATATATATGTGTAAGAACTGAATATATATGTGGAAGAACTGAATATATATGTGTAAGAACTGAATATATATGCGTAAGAATGGAATATATATGCGTAAGAAAGGAATATATATGCGTAAGAACGGAATATATATGCGTAATAACGGAATATATATGCGTAAGAACGGAATATATATGTGTAAGGACGGAATATATATGCGTAAGAATGGAATATATATGTGTAAAAACTGAATATATATGTGTAAGAACGGAATATATATGTGTAAGAACTGAATATATATGTGTTAGAACTGAATATATATGTGTTAGAACTGAATATATATGTGTAAGAACTGAATATATATGTGTAAGAACTGAAATTATATGCGTAAGAATGGAATATATATGTGTAAGAACTGAATATATATGTGTAAGAACGGAATATATATCTGTAAGAACTGAATATATATGTGTTAGAACTGAATATATATGTGTAAGAACTGAATATATATGTGTAAGAACTGAATATATATGCGTAAGAATGGAATATATATGCGTAAGAACGGAATATATATGCGTAAGAACGGAATATATATGCGTAAGAACGGAATATATGTGCGTAAGAACGGAATATATATGTGTAAGAACTGAATATATATGTGTAAGGACCGAATATATATGCGTAAGAATGGAATATATATGTGTAAGAACTGAATATATATGTGTAAGAACGGAATAAATATGTGTAAGAACGGAATATGTATGTGTAAGAAGCGTAAGAACTGAATATATATGCGTAAGAACTGAATATATATGCTTAAGAACGGAATATATATACGTAAGAACGGAATATATATGCGTAAGAACGGAATATATATGTGTAAGAACTGAATATGTATGTGTAAGGACTGAATATATATGCGTAAGAACTGAATATATGTGTAAGAACTGAATATATATTTGTAAGAACTGAATATATATGTGTAAGAACGGAATATATATTTGTAAGAACTGAATATATATGTGTAAGAACTGAATATAAATGTGTAAGAACTGAATATATATGTGTAAGAACTGAATATATATGTGTAAGCACGGAATATATATGCGTAAGAATGGAATATATATGTGTAAGAACTGAATATATATGTGTAAGAACTGAATATATATGTGTTAGAACTGAATATATATGTGTAAGAACTGAATATATATGCGTAAGTTCGGAATATCTATGCGTAAGAACGGAATATATATGCCTAAGAACGGAATATATATGTGTAAGAAATGAATATATATGCGTAAGAACTGAATATATATGCGTAATAACTGAATATATGCGTAAGAACTGAATATATATGCGTAAGAACTGAATATATATGCGTAAGAACTGAATATATATGTGTATATATGTGTAAGAACTGAATATATATGTGTAAGAACTGAATATATATGTGTAAGAACTGAATATATATGGTGTAAGAACTGAATATATATGTGTAAGAACTGAATATATATGTGTAAGAACTGAATATATATGTTTAAGAACTGAATATATATTTGTAAGAACTGAATATATATGCGTAAGAACGGAATATATATGTGTAAGAACTGAATATATATGCGTAAGAATGGAATATATATGTGTAAGAACTGAATATATATGTGTAAGAACGGAATAAATATGTGTAAGAACGGAATATGTATGTGTAAGAAGCGTAAGAACTGAATATATATACGTAAGAACTGAATATCTATGCTTAAGAACGGAATATATATACGTAAGAACGGAATATATATGCGTAAGAACGGAATATATATGTGTAAGAACTGAATATGTATGTGTAAGGACTGAATATATATGCGTAAGAACTGAATATATGTGTAAGAACTGAATATATATTTGTAAGAACTGAATATATATGTGTAAGAACGGAATATATATGTGTAAGAACTGAATATATATGTGTAAGAACTGAATATAAATGTGTAAGAACTGAATATATATGTGTAAGAACTGAATATATATGTGTAAGAACGAAATATATATGTGTAAGAACTGAATATATATGTGTAAGAACTGAATATATATGTGTAAGAACTGAATATATATTTGGAAGAACTGAATATATATGTGTAAGAACTGAATATATATGCGTAAGAATGGCATATATATGCGTAAGAAAGGAATATATATGCGTAAGAACGGAATATATATGCGTAATAACGGAATATATATGCGTAAGAACGGAATATATATGTGTAAGGACGGAATATATATGCGTAAGAATGGAATATATATGTGTAAGAACTGAATATATATGTGTAAGAACGGAATATATATCTGTAAGAACTGAATATATATGTGTAAGAACTGAATATATATGTGTTAGAACTGAATATATATGTGTAAGAACTGAATATATATGTGTAAGATCGGAATATATATGCGTAAGAACGGAATATATATGCGTAAGAACGGAATATATATGTAAAAGAACTGAATATATATGCGTAAGAACTGAATATATATGCGTAATAACTGAATATATGCGTAAGAACTGAATATATATGCGTAAGAATGGAATATATATGCGTAAGAACGGAATATATATGCGTAAGAACGGAATATATATGCGTAAGAACGGAATATATATGTGTAAGAACTGAATATATATGTGTAAGGACGGAATATATATGTGTAAGAATGGAATATATATGTGTAAGAACTGAATATATATGTGTAAGAACTGAATATATATGTGCTAGAACTGAATATATATGTGTAAGAACTGAATATATATGCGTAAGTTCGGAATATCTATGCGTAAGAACGGAATATATATGCCTAAGAACGGAATATATATGTGTAAGAAATGAATATATATGCGTAAGAAATGAATATATATGCGTAATAACTGAATATATGTGTTTGAACTGAATATATATGTGTAAGAACTGAATATATATGTGTAAGAACTGAAATTATATGCGTAAGAATGTAATATATATGCGTGAGAACGGAATATATATGCGTAAGAACGGAATATATATGCGTAAGAACGGAATATATATGCGTAAGAACGGAATATATATGTGTAAGAACTGAATATATATGTGTAAGGACGGAATATATATGCGTAAGAATGGAATATATATGTGTAAGAACTGAATATATATGTGTAAGAACGGAAAATATATCTGTAAGAACTGAATATATATGTGTAAGAACTGAATATATATGTGTTAGAACTGAATATATATGTGTAAGAACTGAATATATATGCGTAAGATCGGAATATATATGCGTAAGAACGGAATATATATGCGTAAGAACGGAATATATATGTGTAAGAACTGAATATATATGCGTACGAACTGAATATATATGTGTAAGAACTGAATATAAATGTGTAAGAACTGAATATATATGTGTAAGAACTGAATATATATGTGTAAGAACGAAATATATATGTGTAAGAACTGAATATATATGTGTAAGAACTGAATATATATGTGTAAGAACTGAATATATATTTGGAAGAACTGAATATATATGTGTAAGAACTGAATATATATGCGTAAGAATGGCATATATATGCGTAAGAAAGGAATATATATGCGTAAGAACGGAATATATATGCGTAATAACGGAATATATATGCGTAAGAACGGAATATATATGTGTAAGGACGGAATATATATGCGTAAGAATGGAATATATATGTGTAAGAACTGAATATATATGTGTAAGAACGGAATATATATCTGTAAGAACTGAATATATATGTGTAAGAACTGAATATATATGTGTTAGAACTGAATATATATGCGTAATAACTGAATATATGCGTAAGAACTGAATATATATGCGTAAGAATGGAATATATATGCGTAAGAACGGAATATATATGCGTAAGAACGGAATATATATGCGTAAGAACGGAATATATATGTGTAAGAACTGAATATATATGTGTATGGACGGAATATATATGTGTAAGAATGGAATATATATGTGTAAGAACTGAATATATATGTGTAAGAACTGAATATATATGTGCTAGAACTGAATATATATGTGTAAGAACTGAATATATATGCGTAAGTTCGGAATATCTATGCGTAAGAACGGAATATATATGCCTAAGAACGGAATATATATGTGTAAGAAATGAATATATATGCGTAAGAAATGAATATATATGCGTAATAACTGAATATATGTGTTTGAACTGAATATATATGTGTAAGAACTGAATATATATGTGTAAGAACTGAAATTATATGCGTAAGAATGTAATATATATGCGTGAGAACGGAATATATATGCGTAAGAACGGAATATATATGCGTAAGAACGGAATATATATGCGTAAGAACGGAATATATATGTGTAAGAACTGAATATATATGTGTAAGGACGGAATATATATGCGTAAGAATGGAATATATATGTGTAAGAACTGAATATATATGTGTAAGAACGGAAAATATATCTGTAAGAACTGAATATATATGTGTAAGAACTGAATATATATGTGTTAGAACTGAATATATATGTGTAAGAACTGAATATATATGCGTAAGATCGGAATATATATGCGTAAGAACGGAATATATATGCGTAAGAACGGAATATATATGTGTAAGAACTGAATATATATGCGTACGAACTGAATATATATGCGTAATAACTGAATATATGCGTAAGAACTGAATATATATGCGTAAGAATGGAATATGTATGCGTAAGAACGGAATATATATGCGTAAGAACGGAATATATATGCGTAAGAACGGAATATATATGTGTAAGAACTGAATATATATGTGTAAGGACGGAATATATATGTGTAAGAATGGAATATATATGTGTAAGAACTGAATATATATGTGTAAGAACTGAATATATATGTGTTAGAACTGAATATATATGTGTAAGAACTGAATATATATGAGTAAGTTCGGAATATCTATGCGTAAGAACGGAATATATATGCCTAAGAACGGAATATATATGTGTAAGAAATGAATATATATGCGTAAGAACTGAATATATATGCGTAATAACTGAATATATGCGTAAGAACTGAATATATATGCGTAAGAACTGAATATATATGTGTATATATGTGTAAGAACTGAATATATATGTGTAAGAACTGAATATATATGTGTAAGAACTGAATATATATGGTGTAAGAACTGAATATATATGTGTAAGAACTGAATATATATGTGTAAGAACTGAATATATATGTTTAAGAACTGAATATATATTTGTAAGAACTGAATACATATGCGTAAGAACGGAATATATATGTGTAAGAACTGAATATATATGCGTAAGAACGTAATATATATGTATAAGAACTGAATATATATGTGTACGAACTGAATATATATGCGTAAGAACGGAATATATATGCGTAAGAACTGAATATATATGCGTAAGAATGGAATATATATGCGTAAGAACGGAATATATATGCGTAAGAACGGAATATATATGCGTAAGATCGGAATATATATGCGTAAGAACGAAATATATATGCGTAAGAACTGAATATATATGTGTAAGAACTGAAGATATATGCGTAAGAATGGAATATATATGCGTAAGAACGGAATATATATGCGTAAGAACGGAATATATATGCCTAAGAACGGAATATATATGCGTAAGAACGGAATATATATGTGTAAGAACTGAATATATACGTGTAAGGACGGAATATATATGCGTAAGAATGGAATATATATCTGTAAGAACTGAATATATATGTGTAAGAACGGAATATATATCTGTAAGAACTGAATATATATGTGTAAGAACTGAATATATATATATATGTGTAAGAACTGAATATATATGTGTAAGAACTGAATATATATGCGTAAGAATGGAATATATATGCGTAAGAACGGAATATATATGCGTAAGAACGGAATATATATGCGTAAGAACGGAATATATATGTGTAAGAACTGAATATATATGTGTAAGGACCGAATATATATGCGTAAGAATGGAAAATATATGTGTAAGAACTGAATATATATGTGTAAGAACGGAATAAATATGTGTAAGAACGGAATATGTATGTGTAAGAAGCGTAAGAACTGAATATATATGCGTAAGAACTGAATATATATGCTTAAGAACGGAATATATAAACGTAAGAAGGGAATATATATGCGTAAGAACGGAATATATATGTGTAAGAACTGAATATGTATGTGTAAGGACTGACTATATATGCGTAAGAACTGAATATATGTGTAAGAACTGAATATATATTTGTAAGAACTGAATATATATGTGTAAGAACGGAATATATATGTGTAAGAACTGAATATATATGTGTAAGAACTGAATATAAATGTGTAAGAACTGAATATATATGTGTAAGAACTGAATATATATGTGTAAGAACGAAATATATATGTGTAAGAACTGAATATATATGTGTAAGAACTGAATATATATGTGTAAGAACTGAATATATATGTGGAAGAACTGAATATATATGCGTAAGAACGGAATATATATGCGTAAGAACGGAATATATATGTGTAAGAAATGAATATATATGCGTAAGAACTGAATATATATGCGTAATAACTGAATATATGCGTAAGAACTGAATATATATGCGTAAGAACTGAATATATATGTGTATATATGTGTAAGAACTGAATATATATGTGTAAGAACTGAATATATATGTGTAAGAACTGAATATATATGTGTAAGAACTGAATATATATGTGTAAGAACGAAATATATATGTGTAAGAACTGAATATATATGTGTAAGAACTGAATATATATGTGTAAGAACTGAATATATATGTGTAAGAACTGAATATATATGCGTAAGAACTGTATATATATGCGTAAGAACGGAATATATATGCGTAAAAACGGAATATAATTGTAAGAACTGAAGATATATGTGTAAGAACTGAAAATATAAGTGTAAGAACTGAATATATATCTGTAAGAACTGAATATATATGTGTAAGAACTGAATATATATGCGTAAGAACGGAATATATATGAGTAAGAACAGAATATATATGCGTAAGAACGGAATATATATGCGTAAGAATGGAATATATATGTGTAAGAAATAAATATATATGTGTAAGAACTGAATATATATGTGTAAGAACTGAATATATATGTGTAAATACTGAAGATATATGCGTAAGAACGGACTATATATGTGTAAGAACTGAATATATATGTGTAAGAACTGAATATATATGTGTAAGAACTGAATATATATGTGTAAGAACTGAATATATATGTTTACGAACTGAATATATATGTGTAAGAACTGACAATATATGTGTAAGAACTGAAGATATATGCGTAAGATCGGAATATATATGCGTAAGAACTGAATATATATGCCTAGGAACGGAATATATATGTGTAAGAACTGAATATATACGGTAAGAACGGAATATATATGCGTAAGAATGGAATATATATGTGTAAGAACTGAATATATATGTGTAAGAACTGAATATATATGTGTAAGAACTGAATATATATGTGTAAGAACTGAATATATATGCGTAAGAACGGAATATATATGTGTATGAACTGAATATATATGCGTAAGAACGGAATATATATGCGTAAGAACGGAATATATATGCGTAAGAACTGAATATATATGCGTAAGAATGGAATATATATACGTAAGAACGGAATATATTTGCGTAAGATCAGAATATATATGCGTAAGAACGGAATATATATGCGTAAGAACTGAATATATCTGTGTAAGAACTGAATATATATGCGTAAGAATGGAATATATATGCGTAAGAACGGAATATATATGCGTAAGAACGGAATATATATGTGTAAGAACGGAATATATATGCGTAAGAACGGAATATATATGCGTAAGAACTGAATATATATGCGTAGGAACGGAATATATATGTGTAAGAACTGAATATATATGTGTAAGAACGGAATATATATGCGTAAGAATGGAATATATATGTGTAAGAACTGAATATATATGTGTAAGAACTGAATATATATGTGTAAGAACGGAATATATATGTGTAAGAACTGAATATATATGCGTAAGAACGGAATATATATGTGTATGAACTGAATATATATGCGTAAGAACGGAATATATATGCGTAAGAACGGAATATATATGCGTAAGAACTGAATATATATGCGTAAGAATGGAATATATATACGTAAGAACGGAATATATTTGCGTAAGATCAGAATATATATGCGTAAGAACGGAATATAT